>JAPYYR010000053.1:0-67468 GCA_030523065.1 Aphidius colemani | reverse complement strand
CACCATCAGTACGAATATTGTTTTGATCATTAAAAATAGTTTGTAATTGAAATTAAAATTGTTTATTTACAAATTTTTTTCTCGCCATTAGAGATGAGATGAGACGAACTAAAGCCTAATTGTATATCACGAAAAATAATACTTAAAGTTCAATGGGAATTTTTTTGAAAGTAGTTTGAGTCAGTCTTTATTTGCATTACAAATTTTAGAAAAAGTTACTAACGCATTTTCTCCGGAGAATTTTTTAAAAGATCAAAATCTTGATAATAATTATATTTCCAGTATTTAAACTTCTCGAACTAGTTGCCGATATAATTTTTTTTTCATAGATTGATTGATTAAAAATTCATATTAAATAATACAACAATGTAAACTTGAAAAGACATAACATAAAAAGACAAGTGAACAAAGAACGACATGATAAAAATTTATCTGACCGTCTCTCTAAAAAAAAATACATATCTTTACAGATGAACAGAGAGTAATGATGAAGAATTCCACTGGATTGATTGTATGGTTATTCATTATTGGTTTTGCAGTTGCTAGACAAAACTATCTGTCAGACGATGGTAATGATAAATATAAATCAAATTGTGAAATTTGCAAATTGTTTTCAATATGGAACAAAGCTCATAACGAGTTGAATTATGAATATCCTCTACCACTTCAAGAACATCTTATGACACGTAAATCACATCGTTCACCATCACTTCGTCTTCGGTTTGGTCGTCGTGATTCACCAAAACCAAAGGTGAATTCCATTATGCTTTATTAAAAAAAATATCTTTATAATTTAATAAAACAATTTATTTCAGACTGAAGCAATGGAATTAGGTTCAAGATTTAAATATAATAATGAAGCAGTTCAATGATTTTGCATCTTCTCAATAATTACGAATATGTCTTGAAATAAAAATTAAATGAAAAATTTACAAAAAATCAAAATGAATGATAACAGTCATAACCCATGTTTATCATAATTATATAATATGAATTTTATTATTCACTAAAATAAAAATAAAGAAATAAACCAAGCACAATGAAAATTTAGCGAAAAAGATATTTTTTTTTATTTTTATTCATCTTATTATTAACAATGTTTTATTAATATATGTGATTAACTTAAATATATTATCATTTAAAACAAAAAAATAATTTTCACAATTTAATACTCAGTCTTGGGTCTCCAAATATCAATTTCATCACTCCCTGATACAGCCAATGTTTCATTTAAATAATGCATCTATTGTTAAATTAAAAGCAATAATTTTAGAACATAATTAAACTTAGAAAATAATTATTGAAATTTTAAGTAAACTTACACTTGCAATATCACCGTGTTTACAATTTAAAGTTGCAAAACTAATTGGTGGATCAGTTGGACTTGAAATTTTAACTGTACCATCAAGTGACGTTGTTATTAAACATCCCAGTGTTGAATGAATACCAGTTATTCCTTTGGTATGATCACTTTTGTATGATTTTATTGGTTCAAAATTATTGTTGACACTTATAATATGAATCATAGCGTTACTATCACCCGTATAAATAGCATCATTGTTGACAAACATACTCATAGGATATGAGTCTTTTGAGATCTAAGGAAAAATAGAAAAAACAAAATTAAAAATTCAGTCTTGAATAAATGAATACAAATCATTCACGTGAGATGTATTTCATAGTGATGTCAGTGTGTGCTTGTGTCAATGTATGATATTTTTTTTGTTCTTATTGAAAACAATATTTTGACTAGATAAATGTTACGTATGTTTGACTGTAAAATGATAAATTAATCTTGTTGTTTTACTTGTGATAATTTAATACATTTTACTTGACCTACTAACATCATCTAAATACAAGATTCACAATGAATAAGTCATTGGATTACTGTTTTTAATTATACCGTTACTGTTTTTATTGTACGTCTCATTCTTTGATCCCAAATTGCTACAGTTTTATCCTCACTTGCTGATATAATATAGTCTGAATTAATAGCAACTTTCATAACAGCTAACTGATGCGGTTTAAATTTTGTCACTGAATAGTCAGGTGCACGTGGATCAAATACAGATACTCTTCTAAATGAACCTGTTGCAATTAAATTTCTTTCATTACATGCAGCAACACATAATAAAGCACCATGAGAACTCCTAAAATAATAATAATTAATATGGTTATTATAACAGAAATTATTATTTTTTTTTATTTGTAAAGTACTGTACATTTTAAATGTTCTTATAGATGAAAAATTATTTGAAAGATCCCAAGCTCTAACAGTACGATCCCAACTACAACTATAAATTGTATTATCACCAAGACAAGTTATATCCCATATCCATCCTGTATGACCAAAGCCACATGCAATATTTGCATTTTGTTGATGTTCAATAGTTCTTGTTGCATTCAATTGCCAACAAATTAATAGTCTGTCACGTCCACCAGATATACAAATTTTTCCATTCTTTAAAAAAGTATAAATTATCAATTATTTCGAGGAAATAGTTTCATTCATTTATTCAGTTTACTAGACATATAAAATTACGAATTTTTTTTTAAACCGTAAAAAGCAACTGATAGAAGAACTCGTTAGACGACAAAGATTTATATTTTATTCATTTATTTATTTATTTTTTATTGATAAACTTGATTCAACTTTTTTGAGTAAAAGTTAAAATAAAAAATATATCCTACTTACATTCATAAGTAGAAGGCCATCTATTGTACCATAATGACCTCCTGTAAGTGCAAATTTATCCATGGGATCAAGGTTATGCCAAAGAGAAGCTTGTCTTTCAACATTGAGACAAGATAATTTCCAAAATTGTTCATTTTCATCAACTATAAGTTTTTTTAAAAAAAAGAAAAATTAATTTAAATACTGCATAATTAATTTAGCTGAAATTATAAAGTTTAATTTCATTTTTTGTGCTTTTTTTATGCTAGTAAGTGTATTATACCTATATGTGTTATTTTTATTATTTATTAAATACTTTTTATTTATGAAAAAATAAAAAAAAATAAATATTTATTTTAGCTAACCAGGAGACAGGACTGGATAGCAAGCATTTGGCCAAATTCGATTTATTCTTACTTTCCACAATGAATCATCTTTTAAAATATTATAAAATTGTTTGCAAACCAATCCTAAATTACGAATCAGCGTATTTGCATCTAAAAAAGAGCATATATGAAGAAATATCTGAAACATAGAAAATTTAATAAATATATTTATTTCGGCATGATTAATCAGTTGTATTGTAGCTGAGAAAATTATAAGACATGCAGAGAAAGGCAGAGACATGAAAAAGTACTTATTTATATACAACGAAATAAATTGGTTGAGTAATTTTAAAAAGTTATTTAAAAAAAAAAAAAAAGAATTTCTATTTTTAAAACAATATTTGGCCTACATTTATACAACATAAATTTATATTGAATAAAATAATCATATGGTTTCTAAAATATATTAAATACTTTATAATATTTAACGTAGTGGAAATACAATTATTATTTTGAACATATAAAAAGTGAAAGCACAAAAAAAGCTGTAGAAAAAAAAGTAAATAAAACTTATTGTTTACAAATTTGAGTTTTCTTTTTGATTAAAATTATAATTAAATTTAAAATTATCATTTAATTGACATATTTTTTTTGTTTTATCAACAAAAAAATAGAAAAAAAAACACGAAAAAATTAAAAAATTGTGTTTTTTTTTATTTTCGAAAAAAGCTTTTTTTTCTACGTCTTTTTTTTTTAATTTATTGGGTCAAAAGTTCACGAAACAATTATTACATGATAGTAAATTTATAATTTAATAATAAAATATATTTTTTCAGTATTTGTATACAATATAATCAGGTGTTTTGTGTAAAGAAACTGACAGATGAACATATATGAGTATTAAAACGTAAAAAAATACTCCAGTTTTGTTGTTGTTGTTGTTGTTGCTGTAAATGTAAAGAATATAAAGAAATGATTAACATACCTCCATCGGTAGATCAGTTAAACTTAAATATGTAGAACATTGATCGTAATTATTGTCACTCATTTTAATTGATTTTAATTAACAACGTTATTTAAAATTGACTGATAAAAAATACCATGAAAACACTCAAACAAAAGCCATATGACCATATGAAATCATAAGTTCTATATATAGTTTTCCTATATACATATGTATTTATTTGTGTACCTTAATATACAATGAATATATACTCAGTGCAACTGGCATTACCACTTGTGACTATTTAATCTATTTTCTACCTTGAAAATATTATGTTTGATGCGCATGGCACTGCGCAATGATCAGGATATTTCTCTATGATCATTTTTTGTGTGTACATGACATGGTCATTGTTTATATAAATTTTTTGGCTTAATTTTTACTCCAAAAATTAATTATCACACAAAAAATAAATACAAGAAAAAATATTAAATACTAGTTATGAAAAAAAGTAACAATTTACTTAGTTATTTTACATTTTTTGTCAGCTACATTTTTATTTACTGTAATATAGGTTAACATTTTGTTTGGGTTTGTTGATAAACAAAAATTGACAGGTTTGTCAGAATTCATTTACAAAATAATGATGAATAATTGATGAAGAAGAAAAAGGAAAAATTGTACAATTAAATTGTTTTTACATTGGAATTAAAGTTTAACAAACATCAAAAAAATTATGAATTTTCTTGAAGGATGTCCTGGGTTATATTGTGGAAGAAGTCTTTTAACTGATGGAAATTGGAGTGATTGTGGAGTATGTGCAAGAGGCTTTAAATCAAATGAAAGTTCTGCTTGTGTACCTTGTGAAGATAATCTAACTTTATATGATTGGTTTTATTTGAGTTTTATTGCAGTATTTGTTCTTGTTCTTCATTGGTTTTTCATTGATGTTGTTACCAAAAAACGTAATATACCACAAGAAGTTATTATTATTCATATATCAGCATTATTTGAAACTGCCTTAGCTTCACTGATAACACTTCATGTAACAGATCCAATTGGTACATTTGATGTACGTTCATGCAAAACAAAACGTTTGTCTGATTGGTATACACTATTTTATAATCCAAGCCCAAATTATGAAACTTTACTTTACTGTACACAAGAAGCTGTATATCCACTGTAAGTAATCAATATCTAAATATTTTTTAAAATAAATATACATACCATTTCATTATTTATTTATTTTTTTTTCAGGTATACAATGGTCTTTATCTTTTATTCACTTGGTGCAATAATTATGCTGCTAATACGTCCACTTGTTGTTAAAAAATTTCTACCAAAAAAAGGAAAACTTACAGTATATGCAGCCTTATATTTTTATCCAATTTTAGCACTATCACATGCAGTTGGTGGTGGATTAATATGTAAGCTAAATCAACATTCAAAGTTATAACTTTTGTTAATTCGAATTTAATTTTTTTTAGATTATTCATTTCCATACATCACAATTATCTTGACAGTTTTATCAAGTGCTGCTCATTTTGCCTTTAAATTAAATCAGGTAAATTTTAATTTTTTATTTCTTTTAATTTCGTCAATTTTTAATTATTGTATTTTCATTTTTATAGACAATGAAATCATTATTGCTGAGTTCTGTATCTGATTTTAAAAATATTGTTGTTATTCTTGGTCATTGGCTATTACAAGCATTTGGTATTATGGCTGTTGCAACACTAAAAGACATTGATATACATCCTGCAATGTTTATATTTGTTCCATTTCCAGCATTGTTTTATATATTAACAGCGAGATTTACTGATCCTCACAAACTTCATATTGAATAAATTAAAATAAAGATTTATTGGTTTATTTTTTGTAAAAAAAAACTATTGTTATAATAATTTTAATATTTATTTGAAGGAAAGAAATAGTCAATAATAAATTTTTAATTATATTCATTGTATGTATGTATTTTTTTTTTTCAATATCATTACATCTAGTAGTACAGTATTATTTTTTTAATCATCATTTGATTGATGATTGAATTTAAATCAAGAATTTAAATGAAAATCTTAATCTCCATTTATAAACGACAAGATCAAAGTACTCTTTGGAGAAATTGGAATTTTCTTCGGTGACATCTTTTCCCTGTATAAACAAAAAAAAATAAGGAGTTTATTAATGATGATTTTTATAAATATAAAATTGATGTTATTATTTTTTCATATACTTACGCAAAGGATGTTACATTACGATTGTAATTACGACTGTGTGCAAGAACAGTCAGCTCTGTGGTCTTAAAAGGCATTGATGTAACATCAATCTCAACTTGATTATCTGAACTTTGATATGCAATCAAGTAACCAGGATGACCACTCTTTATTCTGCAATTAAAAAAAAGTAGAAACATTTAAATTTTTATTAATTATATTTGAAGAAAAAAAGTAGTATTTTACTAACCTGATGTAAGTGAAAACTGTCCCATTAATAATGGCTGACTTAAAGTCTCCATAGAGAAAAGTATCTTCATGACGTTTAGCAGATACTTTTGAAAATGCTAATTTATCATTGAGACAATCATTGAGCTTTAGGATTGGTGTACCAGGTAGTAGTAAACTCATTAAAATTAAACTATCAGCAGTTGAGTTTCCTAAACGACTTCTCAAGGACACATCATCTCCATTGAACTGAAAAAAAAAAAAAAAATTATATTGAAATTAATCAAATGTACACACAAGCTCTTTGTGTTTCAAGCTCATTTTTTTTTAATCCAATTGACTTGGTTTTTTTTTCATTTAATTGATCAGTGATTAATGAATTATCATAATATGAAAATAAAGTTTCATATTAACCACATAAGTATACAACAACTGGTATCAAAATTTGTGGTTGACCTCAATTTATACACATTGATAAAAGTAATTTAAATATTGTTGAATTAAATTTTATTGAAAGAGCAAAAGGGGAAGATAAATCAGTCAGACACGAATGAGGGCAAATGAAAAAATAATCTAAAAATAAAATATATAAATTTGTTAATTTGACATAAAACTTACGTTCCAACCAGGCCATTCACCATTTGTTGCTCGTGTAATTCCTTTTTGTAATGTTTCTGCTGTAATTTCATTATCAATTGTTGAAATGAAATTTGATCTTTGTGGTAAATTAATTTTAACCTTGTTATCATCAAAGATAGCAATTGCATCATCACCAGTATCATCTTTGAATGCAAATAAACCTTCATTGTTTGTAATATTTTCAACAGCATTACGTAATTTAGCAATAATTAAAATATTATCAGCATGTCGATCTTTAGTATGTACATGATTAAATGATTCATACATCTGTGATCTTGCTGGTCCTCTAATGGGTATTTCATCACGTTTATTTGGGTCTTCAGTTAAATACTGTGTACCACCTAAACGAAAACCATTGAAACCAAATTTAATCCAATAAATTAATGTTTTTGTGAATTCATCAACAACTAGGGGATTGTTAAAATTCAACTCGGGCTGAGTTTTTTCAAATTGATGAAGATAATATTGTTTTCTTTTGTCATTCCATTCCCATGCTGATCCATTTTTTATACTTAACCAATTATTTGGTGGTTCTGTACCATTGTTACCATCTGACCATATGTAATAATTTGTATATGGCTCAATACGTTCAATTGAATTGACAAACCAACTATGATTTATTGATGAATAATTTATATCAAATTCCATGATAACTTTTTGACTACGATTTTTTGCAGCATCAATAAAATCTGCTAAATATTTTACTGTTATATTTGAATTAAGTGAATTAAAATCTGTAATATGATTTTTACTTGTCTCAGATAAAATTGAGCTTAATGATATGATATCAATGTTTTGTTTTTTTAAATTATCAAGTAGGTTTTCAATAGACATTCCATTATTTTTTCCAATTATATCTGATGGTTCTAATTGGACAATTGGACTTTTAGCCCACCATTTTTTTGTTGATGTTGGTGAACATTTTGGAGCTCCAATGATTATTAATGCAGCACCAGCAAGCATTGCAAACCATAATATCCAAAATCCAATGAATAATAACCATCTTAATTTAACCCAAAATGCATTATTAGCATATGTCATTAATTCTTCTTTACACATGCCTGATAATACATGACTTAAATTGTCATCATTTATTTTAGTTTTTCCATTTTCTGACATAAATATTACCTAAAAAATAAAATATTTTATGTTAATATATTAACTATTAAATATTTGTCAATATATTATAGCAAAAACAAAATGATTCATTGGAAATTTATTGAGTAATTAATTTTTATAAAAAACAATATTGTAATATCCGGAAGATTTTTTCTCATAAAACTATTCTTGATCAATTAATTGCAATTTTAATTTATAGAATTAGAAATTTTTACCTCAGGGGTTCCAGCAGATGTCAATTTTCCATCATCAAGCATTTTTTCTTTAGCTTCATCATCACTTTGATTAGTTACTTCAGGCTTCCCCATGTTATAATTTTTTTTTTTTTTATTACTTTGAATGGTTTTTTGATGATCTTAAAGCTTGTTGTGTAACTTTTGGTGTATCCTTACTAACTGGACCGTCAGCCGTCTGGACCAACTATTGATTTATGTAAATTAACAGACTGGAGTGATCAGAATTCAACTGATCAGAATTGATGGACACACCTCATAAAATTAATAACATTTAATTACAATTATACCGCGCATTGCTCAGTGTCATGCGCAAAATACAAAGAAAAAATTCCTAATAGTCTGCATATACATTTAAAAAATATAAATTAAATTGAAATCATTTAAATTGAAATCTGATATCGCATATCCCTATCCACACCATACATTTTAATAAATATATGATCTACACCCAGCCATTTTCTTTGCTCCAATATCCGGTGGATTGAAAAAGACTTTTTTCAGAGAATTATTTACTATATAAAATATCTCGTGTATATCTTGTGTATATGTTTAACGGTACTTACAACTGGGATAACTCGAGTAGGCTGGCAAGTAGATGCGGTGGTACAGACATCATGTATTCAATTTTTTTTTTATTTCCCAGTCACTGGACTGCGTATTTCATTATATGTTCGAACCGGTAACTCTCACTTACTGTAAGAAAACTCACAGGTAAACTAGCTAAGCGACCAACATTCGTTTTGTTCCACTGACCTGAATTTCAGATTCATCATTTCGAAGATATCGCATTCCAGCTACTGGAATGTTAGTCCCAATTTAAAATTCAATATTATTATTTTATTTATCATTATATTTCATTAAATATTATTATTACGATGTATATATATTATTAATTTTTTTTATCATCAATAACTTGTTATGACTTAAAATGTATTATCATCTTGCGTTGTATTTCAAAACAATGTCGTTAATTTTATGATATATTATGTGATACAATTGTTTTTAAAATGCAACAGACAAGAGATCACATATACATGTACATAAGCGTATTTAAAAAGTGAAAGTTGTCGGAAAATATAATTTTAAAAAAAGTAAGCGTATAGCTGAGATATTTTACGTCAAATTGTTGCGTTAAATTCACTGACTATTCAATATAAATACACTTGTTTATAATCATGTGTATATTTGACAATGTATATATTTTTTTTATCCATTCAATTAACTTATACTTTTATTTAATTCAATAATATATATTTTTTTTTCACCCATTGATACTCGGTATCCATTTATAGACAAGAAAAAAAAATATTTTTGAGTAGCATCTTTTTTTATTTTCACTCCAATCGTAGAAGCATGGCAATTTCTAAAAAAAAAAAAAGTCTTGAATAAAATTTATATACTCGGTGGAAAAAAAATTACCATGTGGAATGTTTTCGTGGGTTTTTTTTCTATGTAGAAAAATTCTAGAACGCGACGAGTGTTATTTCTTTGAATAGACGTGTATATAAAATTGAATGATTTTTTGTTTTTCCAAATGATAAATGATAAATAAACAATGACAATTGAATATTTTGTATTAGCTACTGTAATTTTTTGGATTTTTTCTTTAAAAAAAATATTTGATGGATTTAATTGTGACATAGAAAATGTGATGGACCTTATACAAAACACTTGCTCATCTTGTCAACAATAAAAAATGCATTTTAATTTTTTTTGCATCATTTAAATCAATCTAAATAACAAATGAATAATTTTTTTTTTACTGTTCTTATTTAATTCTTTTACATAATAGATTTGTTTTTAATAAAAATTGTCATCAATTGTAAACGGTTTGGTAGTAAATAAAACACTTCCATATGGTGATTTTACTGCAATTGATGAGTTGAATATAACGAGCAAGGTGAATTTCTTGTATTTTTATTGATTGCCATGATGATTAGCCACCTATTCAAGGAATAAATAATAATTTATTATTAATAAAATAAAAAAAAAAAAACCTTGAATAAATAACTGTTAAAAGTAATTGTTATTTCCATAAAAATAAAAAAATACAATAATAATCAAGAAAAATATTTTCAAACAAACTAAACATAATTTTTTTTTTTTCTATCAAAACAATCATTATGTTTTTTTTTTCTTTTATTTTACGAGAATGATGGCGCACCTTCGTCGCATGGATTTTCATCTCGCATGAATTTTCTCTAAATTCTTTGGATAAAAAAAAAATTTATTTTCACAATAAATTTCCCAAGTAATCTGTTGATTCATTTATTTTTATTTTTTTTTTTTTGTACCTTCACTAGATTTTTATCAATAAAATATATTTCTCTGTGAATTTATAAATATATTAATAATTTTTTTTTACCAGGGGTAGATGAAACATAATTTTTTGTCATAATAATTTAATAAAACTTTCACATAAGTTTTTTGAAATGACTATCTATATTGTTCCTAATTATTCAGCCAATGAAACGATCACATATAAAATCTTACAATCTTCATCTTTCTGGTATTAAAAAATAATAAAAATTCAATGAAAAAATCAATCTTTGATGTACAAATTTAAGTTAATAATTTACTAAAATGTAAATGTTAATTAGCTTTTTGACAATGTCTTTATATTATTTTTAATGTATAAAATTCGGTATTATTTATAAAATATATTAAGTATTAAAAACAAGCTGGAGCTGGAATTAAAGTCTTGGTAAAAAATTTATAAGAGGGGAACAACGCAATATCGGAGGTTTACCTTTCTCCGGTACTGAGCAAAAATACTTGGTCAACATCAACGATCCAGTCTTCACAAAATCACGCGATAAGAAGGTTCACTTTGATAGTGAAAAAAAAAACCAAAAAAAAGTTATTAAATATATTTATAATTTAATCAATAAAAAATATAACTTTCTTTCCTTCAGATGAATTTTAAAATAATTATTTAAAAAATGTGTCACCTGAGGGGTATTATTTTAATATGGTGTAAATAATAATGTATTATTAACAAAAATCAAAACACATATTTATTATTTTAATATATTATTGTTATTATTTATTATTACAAGTGAAATAAGTGAGATAATTATTTTGTAAAAAAAAAAAGAAAAAAAAGTACGATAATTACAGAGAGAAACAGGTGCAGAATGGGTCACAAGATGCTGCTACCAGGTCGTAGACTTGAAAGTCTTGTATATTCTCTCAACGTCATTGGATTTTTACTGATAGCATTGCCTCTGGTAGCTATTTCACAAGGTTGGCTTTTAAAAATTTTTGTATTAATTATATTTTCATTACATTATAAGAGAAATTTTTTTTTTCCCAAATTCCAACAGCTTTTTATTTTTTTTAAATTAATGGAGACAGTAAAAATGAAGGGAGAATGTCTTTTTTAAATTTGGCGGGCATAGCCTCAGTGGTATTTCATCAAATTGATATTGACAAATAAAATTATTTGCAAAGTATTAATTTTTTATTGAATATATTTAATGAAAAATTTATTGAAATAATAAAATAATATTTTTTTATTCAAAAGAAAATGAACAGGTGATTTTTAAATTGAATAAAAATTGAAAATACATGAGGTCGTTAACTGCATTACAATTTAAAAATATTTACCTTGAAGGTTGATGTTTTAAATATTTATTTAAAATAAAAAATTACAATTTATAAATCTAGCTCATTGCAAATTTAATATTCATCAAATTACATGAACTTTGACATTTCGATTACAAAATGATCATTTAGAGGAGAAAAAAAAAACACGTAAATAATAAATTATAATTATTTTTTTTAAATACAAGTTGTTTATGGAGCCTCATCTCAATCGATGTTGAATATACTTTCTCCGCTTTTACTTCCAGTCGATCAGCCATCAGTTTCTTTTCTAAATAACTATAATTTGTGACAAACATATTTTTAATTTTTTTAGCATTTAAGATTATTATCATATTTTTGATGCGTAAAATTAAAAAAAAAAAATTAATTAAATAACAAATAATCAATCCAATCAATCCAATCAATCAAGAGTTTTGTTTTTCCTCCAAGTAATTATTTTGTTTTAAGAAAAAATCCATTGAAGAGTAATTTTTTTAGCTATAAAATACTTGAATACACATATTTCGAAATTTTTATTGGGTCAGAGTGTTACGTAGAATAGCAAAAAAAAAGATCGACATAAAATACCAAGTAGATTTGTAAACATTACAGGAAAAAAAATTGGAATAAGTTTTTTTTTACCCGGCCATGCGTATGTATATAAAAAAAAAAAAATAAATAAATGACCTATGATATCCTCTTTTGGATGTAGCTAGAATACGACATCATCTCTACTGACCTCTCTACTATTGTCACATGTTGAAACATCACCGTTAATCGACCGGCTCTACATTAGATGACTGAATAGCAAGAATAGCTAAAATAAGAAATGTGGAATGCCCGACCTTTCTTGTTTCTCGATAGTGGAAATTCGTTTCTCGTAAATAAAATCCGTTATAATAACGTTGTAGTCGACATTATTTCTCCATTGAATGAAAAAAAATTAAATAAATAAATAAACTTCTGGTAAATGCCATATTACTTATGGTTAAAACAGCTATATTGAGATATCAGGGTCGATTTTATGGTAACCATAACCATACACGAATAATGAAATATAAATTATGGTCATTTTAATGATACTGTTTATTTATCACAGGTTAACTTTAACATTGATATACTGAATTTTATATTTAATTTGATTCGACGATTACTGTCGTATAATATATTGAATTCCCTAAAAATGAAAAAGAAAATTAAATAAAATGTCTGGAACTTTCACGAGAGCTGTATGGCTTATAATCTTTTTTAAAAAAGAAAAAAAATCTCCTCAAGATATTTTATTTAGTTAATAATGTTGTCGTCAAGTTATAAAATATATAATTATTTTATTTTTTTAATATACATATATTCTCACATAAATTTTGCGGAAATTAATTTTTTGTAAATAAAAAAACAGTCATAAAATAATTTGTCAATGTAAATATTGCCATAATTATTTTGTCATTTATTAGAAAATTAATTTAATAGATGTAAAAACATGTTTTTAAATTTCGGCTTATTTTATTATGAATTATAATATTTTTTTTTATTTTTCATTTGCATCACAAAACAAGTTTGTAAGCTTGAAATCCTATATGAAAACGAAATTTTTTATTCGTCAAATTTGTTAAAATTTAAATTAAAAACAAGTTAAAAAATAATAATAAATAAAAATATATATTTTTTTATGAATCAACGTTTTTTTTATTTTATACTTCTTTAAATTTCTCTTGAAAAAATAATTTTAAACATAATAAAGTATACTGAAATTAAATTAAAAAATAAAGTAAAATCTGAATTAAAAAATTGTAAATATTATAATTATAAATAATGGACAAGTATTTAATTTTTTTGAAAAGAAAAATATATATATTTATAAATTATTATATGGTATTATTCAATGATATAACTAAGTGTTTAACAACGGAGAGCATGCGTTAAATTAATGTGAGAATTTTTTTTTTCTATACATGCAAGTGATTTAATTATAATGTAGAACACTATTTATTCTATATAACATTGTATAGCGGTTTTAGTAGAGTTGACTAACAAAGCGGTAAACTGTGTTTGATCAAGTGATATAGATGTTTGAGTCTCTTCATATCATGCTTTCTGCACCTGCAAATTTTCCAATGATCATATAGAGGTATAATTTTTCCGTTAACATACAGACGACAGGTCACCTTTTTTTCATAACTTGTTATCAAGGACAAGTGTCAATAATTACACTGTAAAAAAATCATTTTAATATACACCTTGGTTTTTTAATAGATAAATATATACAAATAGATTTAAATGTAATTTGAAATTCATCATAAAAATTTACTTTAAAATTATATACATTGATAATTACTGCTCAACAAAAAGTTGATATTTTTTTATTATTTGTATCAATAAATATTGCAAAATACTTTTACAAGAACAACTGATTATTTTATCACGGTCATTTATTGACATTTCACATTGTAAAATGACTAGACACATGTAGTCATATTTTTATATGAAAGTTGAGGATTAATTTATGCTTAATAATGATTTTTTTCTTCAACCAATAACAGAACATTCTCTCATGAATTTTTACTAATTTTTTATGAACAATAATTTTTAAATTGCGTCATTATTATAATTAATTGTAAAGTTAATTTATTAACTTGTATATGACATTGAGATTCGAGTTATCATTGTTAGACTATTGTTTCTGTATAAAACAATTTCTATTAATTATTATGATCATTTTACTTCTGCAATATTTGTTTAAATAAAAAGATCATAAGCGTTAAACTTTTCCTTC
The DNA here is from genome assembly GCA_030523065.1 of Aphidius colemani. Classification (NCBI taxonomy): domain Eukaryota; kingdom Metazoa; phylum Arthropoda; class Insecta; order Hymenoptera; family Braconidae; genus Aphidius; species Aphidius colemani. The sequence goes on along the minus strand of JAPYYR010000053.1, from coordinate 52,729 downwards.
ATTTCATGTCTCATAAATAGAGTTTGATTATTTTTCTTTCGAATAAAAATTATCATTCAAATTTTTATTTACATTAAAATAATTGTTGCATGGTCATGCCAATACATTTTAAAGTTAAACATTTATTTTAATTTTTACTTTTTTTTTTGTTTCAGCTGACTTGGGAGAATTAGATTGGAAAAGAAGTGAAAAAAGAGTCAATCAAATCGGTAAGTCTTTATCATCGATTTATTACAACATAAATAGTATTGTAAAATAAAATTACCATGAAACTAATTAGTTATTATTTATTATTCGTGTGACTGTTATATTTGTATAAAATTTAATATTGCATGTATATATACGAGCTTGTAATTTTGATATTTATTTTTTAATGACTTTAACTTTTTGTATAATAGTCTTTAGACAACAAATGACTCAGTTTTTATAACTCGTAATATTTTTTTTTACTAAGTAATGTATTGCTTCATTGGTATTCTGATAGTTTGTTCTAAATTTTTTTTTTTTCGTCAAGCATGTAACCATAGTGGCAATAATATTTTTGAATATTATTATTAAATATTTAACCTGGTTAAATGAAATGTATTTTTTAATATTATATATCTCATTTAATTCCTTTAACTATTTATTTTATTATGGATTTGTTTTGAATACATTTGTTATGCTTTGGAAATGTATAAACGTGAGAGAAAGTGTTTACATACTAATAAGTCAGGCCTTGAATTAACAATTACTAACAATTTACTTTTTTTTTTAATTTGAATTTTTGTGTAAATTATTACATTAAATATTATTTTATTATCGTTATATATATAACTTGAAGTATTTATCTGTTTTACTCATTGGATTAAAGTGTAACACAGTTAAAATTTGTCTTACAAAAAATAATGAAAAAAAAAAAATCTTTAATTAATAAATTTGCTGTTAAAGTAGACTTGTGTTGTTCTTGTTTTAAACTACATTTTATAAGGATAATTTTTTTTTTTTCTTTTGCAAAATTGAGGTAGACAATAAATCAATCATAGCAGTATGATGTTGAAATTTTATGGTGTATTAAAAAAATAATCTAGACACAGTGTGGAATAGTCAGTGATATTTGCTACGCTGATTTATTCAAAAAGATAAAATACTAGGCTAATGGTAAATACAATTTGTAAAACAGATATTTACTTTTATTAAAAATATATATGAATTTGTTAATTTACAAAACTAATTATCAATAATGAAACTATTTGGGCTCGTCTTATAACTAAAGTTTGTTTCTTTCTTACTTTTTTTTGTTCTGGTTATCTTATACTGTTACCGTCTGTGTCAATGTCCCTGCCCGCCTTCTTCAACTTCTTCTCAACAACGTGGATGCCATCATTGCCTCCAACGACTGCTTATCTATCTTCATGGGCATGTTCCTTATTGTGTGACATAAATTATACAATATTTTAAAATACTTAAAAAAAATTGTCTACAATATTATTATGAATATAATAAATACTTGTAAATTTAAAATTTGAAATGTCAATTATGGTCATTAGTTGCTTCTGAATTATTACGTCCAAGTATACTGACAACACCTATTGGTCAACTTACAAAAACAACACGAACTTTTGTTCAAGACGGTGCTAGTACTGAATACGTGACTGAAATTCTTGGCTCTTCTTTTGATGGACGGGGTTATGCTCAAATATTATCTACTTCTAGTCGTATTTTTTATGAAAAAGATAATTCATTACCAGAACAAACAAGTCCCTATTTGGTATATCCATCAGCTAGTTTGATACACAATAAATGGAAATTAGGTGATGGAATTAGTGCAGCAAAACCATCTGATGTTATATTATCAACTCCATCATTAAACAATCAAATTGATCAACAAAAAAATCAAGAAAATGATATATTTGAAGAAAAACTTGAATTTAATAATGACGTAGATAAAAAATTTCAACCATCTAGACCATTGATAAATTTACCTACTTATACTGTTAAACATGATACTGTAAAAACACCAAATTCTGATTTTGATTTTGAAAGAGACATCACACAAGATGAAGATGTTAAACCTTACAGAGTTAAAACTCCAAAAATGCTTAATTCTAAAGTTATACAGGATACGCCAAAAAATGAACCACTAAAAGCTCTTGAGACAATTACTTATTATGGATTCGCTGATTTCATGACAACAGTTGGAAGAACAGTAATTGTATTTTCACCCAGCACATCATCATCTTTTATGGAACGTATAGCAACAACTATTGCTGGTGATGCTACTTTAAGATCAGCAGATAGTGGTGGAGTCATGCCAATCACATCATCTATCCAAGTAACCAGAGCTTATCCAAAAAGTACTTCAGTATTTTTACCTGATGAGATAAAACCAACTACAACATTGAAAACAATTGAATCTACATCATCAATAAATATCATAGATGATGAAGAAAATATGTATTCTACTACTCCTGGTGACATGGATGATTCACAAATATTATATAATTCATCAGATGATAATGATTCTTCTACTACAGAAAGTCCATCTTATGAACAAAAAGACACTAAAGATGATTCTTCTAAAACTTCAGTTGTACAGTCGGTATCTAGAAAAGTAACAAGTTCCAGTAATAATGTTGAATCAACGACAATAGATGAGAATTTAACTAGCTTTGATGATGAACCAAAATTTACAGTTCAAACCAGTAAAAATTCATCAAGCTCAACATTAACAACTATGAACCCATTAAATGCTGAAGACTTTGATAACATTGTTAATCTCAGTGGTAGAAAATTAAATGGTTGTAAATCAAAAAATTTATTTGGAAATAATGACAAAGAATTATCAAATGATTGCACAACTATACTTACTCCATCTTCAACACACAGAGTATTCACTGATAGTACAACTATTTTTATAGATGATATTGTCAGTGAAGATAATACTACAACGTCAATTGAGCCTTTAAAAACAATAGAAACGTCAAGTTCCACTTATCAAACTCAAGAAACAAGTGATCTTCCACAAAAATCGCAAACGTTATTACTGTCTACCATTGATTTACCAGTAGAATTTATAAATTCTACTGATTCAGTATATGACGAAGTTCCAGTGACTAAACGTGAAGAGTATGAGTTAATTTTTAAAACTTTATACACAACATATACGTATTTAACGACTTTTTTCCAAGATTCAACATCCAATGTATCAAGTCGAGAAGTTATTGAAACAAATATAGTAACACAAACAATTCAATCTGGAGATTCAACAGATGAAATTATTTCTATTACTCCTACTAAGTCATTGGAAATGGAATCACGAAAAACATCAACACAATCACCACTACTAAACGAGGATGACTATGAAGAATTTATGACTGATAATGTGATGGTTTCAAATTCAATTGTTACTGATCCTACACCTACTACCATTCAAACCAAGTACATTGAAGAAACTCCAATAGAAGGAACTTTTGATGAATCCATTAATCTAGAGCCAAGCCCAATGCTTGTTGATGGAATTGATGGATTTGAGACAAAAACATACTTCACTACTTACACATATTTTACAACAGTTTTTGTAGATGATGAGACAGAAATTGACACAAGAACCGAAGTATTTAGTAATATTGTTACAGAGCCAATGAAAACAACTACAAAAATGGAAATTATAACAACGAAAATAAATGATATTCCCACGACACCAGCTGATGTAAAACCAAAAGTACAAGCAGAAGTTCCATTAGAGATATTAGCTTATCTTGAAGCATTAAAAAATAAAAAATCACAAGAAGAAAAACTTGTAACACCAATGCAAGAGATAATACCATCTCAAAATGCAACAGTTTCAAGTTCTCAAACTGAAACAAGTCTAAAAATGAATGTAACAGAAACAAATTCAACTGATAAAGAAACTCTGAAATCAATAATTTCAGGTATTTCTTCAACTTCAACTTCAAGTGATGGTCCACGTTATGTTTCTTATGCTGATAAAGATGTTGAAGTGAGTCAAGATGATCAAGAACTTTCAGAATCAAATCATCATGATGTAGAGCCAGTACCAACTGTTATTCTACGAACAAGTTACACAACTTTTACTTACTTTACGACAATGTACAAGGGTGAAGACACAAATGTCGTTTCACGTCTTGAAACAGTGACAAAAGTTATGACAGACACAGTAGGACCAACTATGGCAATTGAATCACCAGCAGCTCTTGAAACTAGCTCACTTCCAGTTACTTATTTTACTACTTTTACCTACTGGACAACATATTATCATGCAGGTAGTACTGTTACAACTAGCCGTGAAGAAACTGTTAGTAATTTAATTACACCTGGTGTATCACCAACTCCAAGAATTCAACTTGGAGTTATACAGACTTATAGACCTGATTTACCAACAATGACTCTTGATGAAACTGAAAAAGTACGTAAAGAAGAAACAGACAATGAAGTCATGCGACAAGATCGTGAAAGTTCAAGCAATCCACCGCAAATGCAAACGAATATACTTACACCTTCTATGATGGAAGATAATAAGCCATCATCTTCTGATTCTGAGGTAACTTCAACATTAAATATTGAACCAACAACTTATTACACAACATTCACGTATTTCACAACGTCTTATTTGGGTAATCAAACAATCCTCAACTCTAGACATGAAACAATAACAAATGTTGCATTGGGTGACATTTCTAAAGCAACTGGAAGAGCCATAAATTTACCAGCTTCTGGTATTCAAAATTTACAATTTCAAGATAAAACTCGTAATGCTGAAATTAATCCAACTAAAACAGTTGATGAATCAAAAATTGGAATACTTTCAACTATTAGGTCAAGCAAAATTTCTGATGAAACAACTACACATTTTCTTACTGATGTATATGGTACTTATATTGATGGACTTTACGCTCAATTAGTAAGGAGTTCAATTAGTCTTGAGGGTCCAAAACCATTACAAACTACTACAGCAATAAATCCTGGAAGTTCAGATATATTAAACAACACAGTGTTCTTAAATGAAGGAACAATTATTGATGCTGATGAGGTGACAACAATTTATTTTACTACTAGTCACTTTGTTAAGCCTGTTGACAATACTTATACCACTCTTATTGAAAGCACAACAAGTACAAAAATTGACGTAGAAAAAAATAAAACTTTGACATCTTCTAAGGAAGCTGGTCATAAAACTGGACTAGTTAGATTGATCAAAGGTCAAATTAAAACAAATGGTGAAACACTTCTTTATCAATCAAAAGTTATTGGTACGTCAATTGATGGTAGATATGCACAAATAATAGAAAGTACAACAAGTTATTTAATATCTCCAACATCAATATCACCAAGTGTTACCGAAGCTCAATATTCTACTACTGGTATATTGTCACCATCACCAGAAGTTCTTCAAGGATCAAAACCCAGTAATAAAGAAAATGAGCCTGTAAATGAATCTGACGATGAAGGACAAAAAGATGATGATGGTACTTCTGAAAATGAAGAAGAAGATGATAGTGATACATCAAAAAAAAAGTCACGTTTAACGTTTTCAAGTAGAAAAAGAACATTCACTCCTATCATAAGACCATTTTTGTCTCGTAATAGACCAAATTTCAATCCACTTAAAAGAAAAAATGCTCAAGGAGCAACAACAATAACGCGAAGTGATATTACACCAACAATAACTGCAACTTTGGCTGCAAGTAAGAATAGCCGATTCCTGTCAAGTCGTGGCAGGCCTGTATCGTCATCATCATCATCATCAACGTCTGCAACTTCTATAAGTCCATCTCGACGATTTTCAGGACGTAAAAGTTTTTCGAGTACTTTGTCAACTCCTTCATTTACTTCTAGTGTGCGAGGAAGAGCTTCAGGTAGAATATCCTCATCTCCAACTTTTGGAGGAGATCGACGACTTAGTTCTACTATCAAAGGATCATTTGCAAAACCACTTAATAGAGGATCAAGTTCACTATATAATGGAGGAGGTTCTTCTCGGTATAGAGGCCCAATCAGGTCAACATCTGTTGAACAATCTAAGCTGGCTTCGTCAACTCGGTCATATCAGTCGGCAAAATATGATGGTGATCAGGACAACGATGCCAATGAACCTTTTATGACTACATTATCTTCAATAGAAAATTTTAATAATAATTCTGATGATTTAAAATCTGAAACTAAAGAAACTACTGAACCAATTCCAATAGAATTACCAAAAAAAAAAAATACTCTCGTAAAATCTCGCATAAGTCCAAATAGATCTCCCAAGTCGTTTCCAAAACCACCTACATCATCCAGAAAAAACATATGGTCACAGACAACTGTACCTTCTTCAATAAATAATGCATCAATTAATTTCCATCTACAAAATGTTCCACATGGATTTAGAAAAGAGAATGACAATAATCGTTTTTCATTTGAATCTACAAGTTTTCCAAATTTATCAGAAACCAATGAGTTTTCAGATAATACTGAAGCAAGATCAAAAATAAATAGTCAAATAGAAAAAATAAATTATAATCAAGATAATCAAAATACAGAATCAATTAATAATGATTATGAAGGTTCATCAACTACTGAAGAATTAAAAAAAATTGACAATACGTATCAGGATAATCAAGCTTTCAAAAGAACAAATAATCCAAGATTAAGTAATAGATTTGTTGTAAAACGACGACGTATTCGTCGTCAAGCAAATCAGCTACGTTCATATCAATCAAATAGATACAGAAAACTTGGATCTTTGTCTACTTCAACAGAATCAGGAATTGATAACTCAAATACAGCAAGCAATGATGTATTAGCTATTAAATCTTCTAGTCTTCAAAATAATAGTAAAAATAGAATTATTTCTTCGGCTCTTCCTCGAAATAATGAAAAACACAACAGTGAAACAAGTGAATTACGTACACGAACAAAAATTCGACCAGCAACTAATCAAAGAGTTCAACCAAGCTCAAAATTAAATGGTCGTCAATTTACATTGCGAGAAAAAAGTACAACAGTACCACCAACTTCATTCAATTCAAAACAAGAGAATTTTCGAAGACCAACAAAATCACGTGGACGTCTTAGTACAAAAAGACCAACAGAAAGTACATTTGAACCAAGTCGTAAAGGAACTTCAAGAACATCTTCCATGAGAACTCGAAATACAAGTCGACGAACTTCACAAAAAGGTCTGAGCAGATCACGTGATGATATAACTGCAAATAAAGAGAATGAAAAAATTACAGTTACTCATTATATTCCAACTGATGCCACTATTCCAGTATTGAATAATGGAGAAACAGAATATCGTAATATAATTACAGGTAGCCCAAGTATTGAAGTACTCAATCCAACTGGTTATAGTACAATAGTTGGGGTTGATGGTAAAGAGTCATTGATAATTGCTACTGAAACTAGTGGAATCAATCAAAATGGACAAACTGAAATTACCCAATTTGTTTTACACAGTACACCAACTAGTCGTGTTTCTCATACATTAGTTTCATTGGGAGGTCGACGTGTATCTCAGTCTTTAATTGTTCCCTCGACAATTTACTCAGTTGAAAATGTCATTTCAACACTACCAGCAGAAAAAATAAATGCTGAAAGTCAAGCTCCTTTGGCTAATTTATTGCTCTCTCAATTGTTACTCAATCAATTTGGACAATTGAATAAAGCAAATTTATTATCAGGAGCTAGTGAAACTAAAATAGCAGAAGCTATTCCAACAACAAGCTATAACACTCGAACGACTACATACGTAACAACAATTACAAAAGAGCAAAGTACAGTGATTCCTTTAACTTTTAGAGGAAAAGAAATTCTAACAACTCTCACTGATCATTCGACTGAAGTAGTCACAGCAACAGAATTTTTCACAGATACAGTTGTAATAACACCAACATCCACACTACCAGCAGCTAATTTAGATTCACTTCTTTATTTACTCAATCAATCTCCTCAAGGATTACAACAACCAATAAAAAGTCCACTTGTATTGATGACTCCAACCATTACACAAAGTGAGATATTTGCAAATGAGGGTGAACGTCAATATCAATCTCTCAATCTGTATAATGAACAAGTGCTGGAGCCTTCTGCTAAAGAACAACCTGCAGAACAAAGTATTATTACAGTTTATGTTTCGGGAAAAAGACCTGGTGAGTTTCGAACAGTTCTATCAACAGTCAAGCTCAATGATGGAATGAGTACAAGAAGCAAAAGAAATACTATAGCTCCAGTTGAATCATCAATTATATTGCAAACACTTGAACAGCCTATAGCAACTTCTACTAAACTCAGTCCTAGTGAAGAACTTCCTAATACTCATATACCAACTCAGAGTCTTGAAAGTATTGTAGGTGACGTTGAACGCCATATTTTTGGATCTACTGATATTTAATTTTACTTATAATCTCATAAAATTTATATATGCATATTTATAAATATGTATGTCTATTTAGTTTTAATTAACAAATTCACTGACATTTAAAATCATTATTTCATTTTTCCATTTTTAGTTTTAAATTAATTATATTTCATGTAACTGGCCTTTTATTATATCGAAAAATTAATTTTGAATAAATTATTTGTTGCATTTTTTTTCTATTATAAATTTAAATTACTAGTATATGTATAAATATGACTTTTTCTTTTCTTACTTTTTTACTAACAAACTATGAAATTCATAATAAAAACTGAACTTTTTTTTTTTTAATACTTTTACTGCACATACTTTTTAATTAAAATAATACAACTCTGAGATTGGCCAACAAAAAATTACCATTAAATAAGCTGAAGTTTTGTGAATTCTTGACTTGAAAAAATAGATACGTTCGCTTAAATGATGGGCTTCATCAGCCTGAAAAGAAAACATTTAAATGGCTGATGTGAAGTATAAAAATTTGAACGAAAACACACTTAAAATGTATAGCTTTGTTTGGCAGCTATTGTCAAATTGTCTCTTTTATGTTAATTTTCCAAAAGAGATACAGTTTTAAAAATAAATTGTCAGTACATGTAACATCATGACAAATCAAGTCCATCTAATGAATCTAAAACCCAGAGATTTCGTGGGTTTAAATAAATAATTGATGAAGACATTCATATCAAGAGGATGATCTATGAAACGGAAACATTAAGTTCTTCATTGAAATTTTATTAACATTTTATTAATTTTATTATCTAAATACCGACAATTGACTGGAATTTTGATTTCTTCAAAAAAAAATCCTCAGACCAACCAAGAGATCAACGTCTGACACCTTTTACGACATTAACAAAACACTTTGACGATAACTTGTGACAGAAAATCCTATTGCAGTCAAAGAGAGGGGCTTTCTGGATCATAACTGAATTTCAGCTGATAATTATTCAATAAAAATCACAATGGTAAGTACAATTGTCTCATTGACTTTTCTATCTTAGGTAAAATTTTGAGTGCAGTGGCCAACAATTTTATTTTCACTTAGCAATAATGATTTTATTTGAATTTAAAAAAAAAACTTGTACAGAAATTAGTTTTCTAATTTTCAATATTTCAATTTATTTAACTGCTCATTTCTATGTCTTATGTTAATATCAACTTGTAAATATATCTTTCCATTTAAAATCTATGAGGACATATTTTTTTTGTGTTGTATATAGAAATTTTTTTCTTTGTTTTATTAAAATTTTTTAACTGTTTTTACGTGTATATGTTTATAATCAGTAAAAAAAAAAAAATATACATATTGAATTATAATTATTTATTGCAAAATTGATTCTTGATAATTGGACAACTGAACGTTGAAAAATCTAGGCTACCAATTAAGTCAAATTAAAAATCATCAGGATGATGTAGATGAAGGTAGAAAAATTAATTTGGCAACAAGAATAATGTCAAATGGTGTTGAAGTTATAGTTGCCAGTCCAACTCCAGCATTAAGATGGGAAAATTCAAATGCTCAACATACTATTATCCTTTCTGAAAGCGTAGTTATGCTAATGCCACAAGAAGATTTAAATGAGTTTATAACTAAAACATGTACAACGACATTTACTTATTTAAATACTATGACAAAAAATGGCTCAACAATTGTTTTTACAAATCAACAAGTATGTTTATTATTTAATTAAAAAAGTATTTAATGATGTATTTATTCACTTTTTATCAATAATATTAACAATAAATAATTTACTTTAAAGATTGTAGCAAATACAGCAACTGAAGAACGTCATAAAAAGCTAGGATTAGAATCATCAGCTGTAACACTTGATGTTTCTCCTACTTTACATACTGAGCTATTCAAAACAACATATACATATCTTACGTTAAATGCTGAGTATCCAAATATTGAGGATGCATTTGGAAGTAGTGAAAAAGTTATAACAAATACAGTAACAGTACCACAATATTATTTAGATGTAAATTTAGAGCCTTCAGAGTTATCTCCTCCATTGACAAATACTTATGTCAGTACAAGAAATTTCTATAAAACACAAGTTGACAATGGTGTTACTACAGTTGAGACAAGTTCTGAAATTTTAACTCAAGTAAGTCTCATAAAAAAAATTTGTAAAGTATTTAATGTATTTTGAATTTATTTTACATTATATTCTTGAAATATATACAATTTTTTTTAGCTTATAATTACGGATTCAGCTACGTCTACGCCTGAACCAACTAGTGTGGGAACTACAGTTACTGCTCTAGACTACAAAGAAGACACGTCCAGTTCAGCTATCTCAAAGTCTCACTATGTCACTAACATCGATAGTAAGGTATTTCCCTCAAGTTATTATTGTAAATAAATATCTTTATCATGGTTTTTTTTCATATGATGAAAAATTTGCAATTTTCAAAGGGAACGAAATCGTTACTAATAATTTTTATATTGGATTTATTTGTTGTAGATAAACACAGACAGTGAAATTAGTACGAGAATTCATACAATTAAAACAACTGGTACCCAATTAGTGACAGAAACTTTACACAGCAGTGAATTTATAAATGCACCAACAAATTCACAATATGGTGGATCAATAAAAAATGTTGTAAGTGGTTCAACAATTATATTTTTTGATGAAGAAGATCAAATGGATAGAATTGGTTCTATTAGCCAAACTGCAACAGCAACTTCAACAGATACCTTTAATCCCACACATGAAGAACATAATAAAAATGATAGTGTTAAAATTAAATTTGACAAAAAACCAGATCCAATTAAAAATTATGATTCTGTAGAAAAAAATCCATCAAATAATAATACATATAAACCAGTTAATAGTTTATTAAATTTTGGCTCTTTAGGAATAAATAGTTTATCAGCATTAGGACCAGTAATAACTGCAATGGCAGGTCTATTACAAAGCACAACTTCTGTTAATCATAAAAATTCATCTATTAATTCTACAACAAATTCATCAACGGTATCATCTGATTTAAAACAATCTACAACACCAAGATCTCCAATTTATATTCCTGTTGCTGAATTTTCTGATGGTGATATTGATAGACTTGAAACAGCTGAAAGTCAAAATATTTTACAACAAATTGGAAATTCAAATTTTACAGTTAAAACTCGTCATAAAGTTGCAAATAATATTGTCAATGGAATACCAATATCTCCAGGTGAAATAATAACAGCAAATAGTGATGTTATTATTGGAAAACCAGGTGGACTTGCTCCACGACCTCCAAAAAATCATGAAAATCAAAATTACGAATTAAATTCATTTGCACTTGCTTCATTAAATATTCCATCTAATTTAGAAATAAATAAAAATTCTAAAATTGGTATCGTAAAAAATAATGATGATTTATTATTAACACCACCAGTAAGACCAAATATTGAAAAATATGCAAATCCAAATCTTGATCCAGTTGAAACTCAAAGATTTACAAATAAACATCGTCATTCATGGATGATGAATAAGCCAATAACAGCTGCATCTGTAGTACCAACTCCTGCTCAAATTTATCATCATCAACATCACCATCATGATCATTCATATGATCACGATTATCATGACTCAAAACGTAGACAAAATCATCAAGATAATAAGCAACTTTTATGGACAGATAATAGTCATGTCTCAAGTGTATTGAGTTTTGTACAATTGGCAAATCAATCTTCATCAGCTAAAGTTACAAAACCAATTATACATCAGGTACCTCATGTTATTGATAGATCTACTGGTCAGCCTTTACTTGTAAATATTCAACCAAGTCAAACGGCAAATGTCGTGATTCCTCAAGGTGATGTTAATGCTCTTATTTTTGGTGGTACCAATGAACCACATATCAGCGGTCAATACTTTGATGAGCCATTGCCATACATGCAATCTCAACAATCTCAACCTATTCATCCACTTTTCAATGGTAATTCAACATTTTATTCAACTGTTTCTCATCTACATGATGGTGTTGATTTACCAACAAATATTCATCAAAAAAATAGACCATCAAACATTTTGATGCTTCAAAAACCCCAAGTATTTAATGGATCAAGCCACGGACAGGTTCATACTGAAATTTTGGTTCATCGACCAATGGATAATACAGGTGTTTATGTATCAAGACCTGAAATTAATCAAAATCGACCAATAATTTCCTCTTTACGTCAAGATTATCACAATCAAAAACAAAATGAAAAACATATGATTTCTCGAAAAGAAATGAGCTCTGTATCACCTCCTACATTTCAATTTCATAATAATAATAACAATAATGGATACTTTAATCAACACATCAATAAAACAACAGCTTCGACAAGTGATTTTCTTAAACAAAAAAATAAAAAAACCAAAAATAAACCACCGTTTTTAGGTAGACCTTTGGAAAATAAAACACAATTACCATTTCGTAAAATTTACAATGGTTTTGTTACTCCAGGTACTGGAGATCATTTCATGCAAGAGTTTTCACCGACGAGAGTTTCTTATACTCCAAATTCATTATCTCATTATTCATTCAATAATCAACACAACAATCTACAAACTCAATCGTTAATTAATCAAAATTTCGTATTAAATAGCGGAGTTCAATATCCCCAGAATACGTCATCCATTGAATTAAACTATAAACAGCCAGTTTTTATAAATAATATTCAGCCTAATTTTAATCAACATCAACCACAAAATTATCATCATAGACCTTTGGAAGTTCAGCATGTCTCACATGACATTAGTATACCTGAAATTCAAAGGCCTCTAAAGAAAATATATCAACCAGATGACAAAATAACATCATCAAATATTGACGTTGAATCATCTCTTATTTTTCATGACTCACAAGCTGAAGAGTCAAGTGAAAATGTTAAAAAATACAATCAAATTGATAAAAAAGATGATTTTGAAAATTCACCAATTGAATCAACAGAAAGTATTGATATTTTACTTGGTGATAATCAATTTTCACAAATGGAAAATCAAGATATAGAAATTCATCATGACGATATTATTAATGTAATGATGACAAACCCTGTTGATGCAACAACTGTTAAAGATATAAATCCAGAATATCAATCAACACAAACAGAACATGATAACTTTGAATTTCAACATTCAAAAACTATTGAAGAAAAAATTATTACTGAAGAAAAATCGAGTGATGAGAATGTTGACGTTCAACCAGTGAATGAAAATTCACAAGATTTTAAAATAGTGGTTGGTGTGACTGAAACTAATGATGATATAACACCAACACATTCAATGGAAACTTCTTCGCATAATAGCCAAGAAATAAAATCTCAAATAAATCCATCAGAACGAGATTACATGGAAACATCGAGTCAAGAATACTCACCGATTGATTCAAGCACATATGTACATTTTCCAAGTGATTTGGTTAGTAATTATGAAGAAAATTCACATATTTATTCAAATGAATATGAAGATATTCAACAAGAAAGTATTATGTCAACTCTTGAAACATCAAAAATTGACAAATATCCTTCAAGTGTTATTGGTGATTATTCTGAATTTGGATATGGAAATATTGATATTAAAAAATCCTTTACATTGAATGAAAATTTAGATCATCATTCACAACCTGTATCAGTTATTAATTCAACACCATTGATAACATCAACGATAATACAACCATCTAAATTAAAATCTAAAAAACCAGAAAACAAAGATTATCATACAGATAATATAAAAACTTATAATAATATAAAACCCTCAATTATTATTTATGATAATCAAACACCAGGATCATTGTATAACGTAAATTTACCAAAAAAAGATGATAAAAAATTATTATTTACTGCTAATTTTGAAGTATATCCATCAGTTCCATCAAGAAATATGATGCCACCTTCACCAGTATTGAAAAACACCATGAGAACAAAAATTCGTTCAAAGCTAGAAGATAAAAATATTGTTGGTATGTTTCCTCCCACTTTATCAACTTCACCAAATTCAAGATCAAGTTTAAAATCTTCTGCTAAATTTAATCGTTTATCAAATAAAATAAATAGAAAAAAGCCACTTTCTCCACTCCCAAAATTAGACATGGTACCACCAGCAATACAAACAACTAAATCATTTGCAATAAATCATTTACCACCACAAAATATGGTACCACCACCTCCACCACCATCATCATCATCACCTACATTACTACCATCACCTCGTACTGTTCTTTATTCATCACCAATGGGATTATTAACGTTACGTCCAGCAATTGCAGTATCAGGCTCAATTCAAATTGCAACAGATGTTACTAAAAGTCGTACATCTTTAATGCAAGATGTTGAATCAACAATACCAATTATTCATGGTACAGTTAATTTTTCAGTTGCAACAGATATTTCAAAAATAACCAGTTCATTACATACACAAAAAACTAAGCCCATTAGAATACATACAATTAAAACATTTGAAAGAAAACATGATATTTCTTCGTCATTATTATCAACACAAGTATTAATGCCAACTAAATCAAAACCAACTGAAATTGTCAGTAAATCTTCAACGTCGCAATTGAATATACATCCAGTTCAATCATACAACAAAGAATTACCTTTCTCATCAAAAGTAATGTCTCCTATTGTAATTCTCGAAGCAAGTTATCCCAATACAGTTTTATCAACGAACCGAATAAATCCAACTCAAACTTTGCTTGATGATAATGACATGATTTGGGATGTTACTGAATCTAGTGAACATCATCATCATCATCATCATAACAAACCAATGATTACAAAAAAAATTAGTAGTAATTTTGATTTTGAATTTGATAATCCAATTGAATTGAATGATAGAAAAAATTATACATCAATAATAAAAAGCACAAGTAATGATTTACAACTTGACACAACAGAAATGACAATACCAACATTCACAAATGTTGAAATAAAACCAATAGGTGTTACACATTATAAAACTATAACAATAACTAGAACAGAAACTTCTATTATTGGTTCACCTCCAACAACAACAACAATCATTATGACACGAACAATCACATCAACAGTTGTTGAAACAGTTACAGAAACTTTAATTCGTCCAACAAATATACACTCTACAATAACATCTGTAACAACACTTGTTGTACCAACAATAACAACAACAACAGCACCAACATCAAGTACAATTGGACTTGTGTCATCAAAAGTATCATCAAGTGATCCAATTGATTCAATTTTCATAGTTATGTCTGATCAAAATTTACCATCTAATAATGCAGAAACAATTGAAGCTGAATATGAAAATGAAGAAAAAATAATATCACGTGATGAGCAAGAACAAGATAATGAATATCATCGAGCAATGTCAGAAGATAAATTAAGTGCTGTTTTAGCTTCTCATGGTACAACAATATCTAAATGTTATCCAGAATGTCAACAATTAAAATTAGAAATATGTAAAGAAGTTGGTACTAGTAGTGGTATTGTTGAAACAAGATGCGTTTGTCGTCCTGGTTTTACAAGAATGTTTCCAGATCGTCCTTGTAAGCCAACTTATACATATGTATTACAAATTGCATTGGAACAAAATAGTTATCAATCATTGTTACATAATACTGACTTAAATACAAGTGTCACATGGGTATCAAAAGATTTAAAATATTTAATAAAAGATGCCATTGATAGAACTCTTATGCAAAGTGATTTGCGAGATATTTATCAAGGTATTCATGTACTTGGTTTTCATCC
Organism: Aphidius colemani; assembly: GCA_030523065.1. Classification (NCBI taxonomy): domain Eukaryota; kingdom Metazoa; phylum Arthropoda; class Insecta; order Hymenoptera; family Braconidae; genus Aphidius; species Aphidius colemani. The sequence continues at coordinate 36,611 of JAPYYR010000053.1, read as the reverse complement.
AAATCTTACAGAAGTTGGATTAAGAGTTCAATTTACTGAAAATACAAATGAAACAAGATTAGCAGAAGTATTAAAAAAATATTTAGTTACACATAATTTTAGTTTAGGTGGAACTGTTATTCATGCTTCAAGAAATTTTGAAAAAACTCGTGTAAAAGATTTTAATGAATGTTCAATGCAAGAAGGTGGACCATATCATGATTGTTCACCACAAGCATATTGTTTAAATCGTCATGGATATTATGAATGTTTATGCAAAGAAGGTTGGAAAGATATTACAGAAAATTCATTATATCCAGGTCGTTTTTGTACACAAACACTTGTTGGTTGTTCAAGTTGTAATAATTATGGTCATTGTTTGAGTAATTCATATGGAAAAAAAATATGTGAATGTTTCCCATGGCATACTGGTCAATATTGTCAATATAATTTGAAAGCTTTATCAATTGCTCTTGTTACAACTGGTGCTATATTACTTGTACTTTTGATAATTTGTTTGGTAATAACATCTCTTCAATCAGTATATGGAAAAAAAAAATATGCTGATCAACGTGCAATGATTGCAACAGCTGAAGATGATGCATCAAGTAATGAAAGTATTACAAATGTTACTTTACCACATCATGTTCCACATACACTTCCATTACCACATTTAGCAGATAAAAGAATTTCAATAAATACAAATAAACATTTAAAAAAAAATCAGAAAGTTTTTAAAACATTTAAACAACCCTGTTCATCAACATCAAAAATAGGAGATGATAATACCGATTCAAAAGGTTTAAATGTTAAAATACCAAGAGCTAAATATACAACAGGAAAACAATTTTCAAATCTTTCTGTACGCCAATTAACAAATATTTTTTCATCAGATAAAAGAAAATTATTTAAATATGTTAAAAGTGAAATACCTGAACAATATAAATTCAGTCAAGCTAGTATGACAAAAGAATATAATAAAGATTGTGAAAATTCTGACACAAGTAGAAGCAGAAATACATTAAACAATGGAGCACTTGTTAGTGCTGGTTTTCAGGTAAAAAAAAAGATAAAATAATTAATTATTGTTACAGTTGATTAATTATTATATAATTATGTTTTTTATTTTTTTATTTTAGGTAACAGCAACAGTGGCAAAATTTATTGACAATGAACCAATGGTAGATATGAGAATAATTGAATCATCAACAAATAAAACAAATAGAAGTTCAACAGATTCCAAAGAAAAAACATCAATATCATCAAAACATTGGGATCCATCAACATCACAAACAATGAGTGGTTATTTTACTCTTGATCGTGGTGGTGGCAGTGGTGATAAAAATTCAAGAACGAGCCATATGTGTCGTGATGATGATATATATATTCATCAATTTTCACCAAGTTCACAAGGTACACGTGATGCTCGTGATAGTGCAAGTGATGGACCAATTACTGCTGAACGTAATTTAGGAAGTACATTGAGGCTTCAACATAAAATTTCTCACAATACAAATGAGGTAAAAATAAAGATATTTATATTTTTCTTGATAATAGCGATAACTTTTTAAGTTGCAGTGTTTAATTGTAATTTTTTTACTATTATTTTTCAGATAAGTGATCGAGATTCAAACTTTGATTCACTTTGAAGTCACAGATCATAAAAATAGCCAAAATTTGAAGAGGCAAACCAAATTTTCATTAATGTCATGAGAAATTAAGACTATTTAATCAGCTCTTCTACAGTCCAATGGGACGACAAATAGATAAATTATTTTAAGAAAGCCAAAATGTTAATAAGACACTTGATTAACATCATAATTTCATTTATCATTTTATCAATGTTATTGATGCCATTGTTATATATATATATATATAAACTATTATTTATGTCAGCCACATTATTTCAATTGCCATCTCAACAGTTGCTTTGAATTCCAAATACATCATTTATTTTATTCAATAAAAAAAAGGAATTTTTATGAGCAAAAAGAATTATAACCACGGTAATAAGCAATGATTATTAATGGATAATATAAACAATAATCAAAATATGTTTGAAAGAAGATAAGAGTATTAAAAATTAAAAAGTTAAAATAAAAATTAACTAATATTATAATATAAAAAAATTAAATTGCCAGAAAAATTGTGTATAAAATATATAAAATAATTATAAATTTAAATAAATAAACATTTATAATATATATTAATTTTTTATTGTAAATAATAATAAGTTAATTATTATCAATCTTTTCAGGTTTTTTTTTTCCTTTTATAAAAAAATAAAATGTATTTATGTATGTTGATGAATAATTTTTTATTTAAAATTCATGAGATGACTCGAAAAGTGTATTTTTATTTATAAATAATCGCTTGTTGCTTTTATTTTCCTCTATATATATTTGCACACACAAATGTTTGTATTTTGTTTTTAAAAATTTATTTCTATTTATAATTTTTAAATGTAAAAATCTGTGAGGTTGTTGATAAATCATCAAGTTGATAGCTTTAGAGTGACAAATATAAATTAAAACTGTTGTAACTTCAAGATAACATTGCATGTATATAAAAAAAAATTTACACGCAATTTTTTTCTTTCTAGCATGCAACAATGAACTCTTTTCCATTAAAATTATGTGAGAAAGATAATCAATCAAGATTCAAGTGAGAAAGTCACACAGTATACTAACATTTCTGGAGTGAAACAAAAAAATTCACTCGGTTCTTTGCATCACGATGATCACAGACTAAAAAAAAAAAAAAAAACTACCAGGATCAGGTTATTGACAGGATACAAGTAAATAAATAAACAAATTTCGCAAAAGAAAAAAAACTATATATTAAATTTAAAAAAAAAAAAATAAAAGTTTTAAAAATTATCTTACAATTATTATTAATTTTTTTAATAAAGATATGGCTTTTTCTACTTTCATAATCGTTGACAATAATAATTTCTATTATTCAAATAAATTGATATGCTAATAAAACATGTTTTTTTTTTTGTTTTTGTTCGTTTTCGTAAAAAATAAATTAAAAATCACTGAGTAAAAAATAATCATGCATGTTTAGTAAATTAATTAGTTAATCACGCAAAATATTAATACAATAAAATCAACATGACATTTGTAATATTTTCTCAAAATGTATTATATAATAATGTATATATTCAACTAATCTTATATATTGCATTAAAATTGTCTTTGGTATTGTAAAAATAACTAAAAAACAAATAATATAATTTATTTGTCAAGTCAATCATTCATTGTGATGGTTTCTTGTAATATGTATGTTCAAAAAAAAAAAAAAAATGAAAATTGATTATATCGTTGATTTTTAAGTTTATTCATTATCAGTTGTATCTTCAATAGCTGAATCCCAATTAAATTCAGTTGCACTACGTGACGTAAGTAATTCACCAAGATGCTGAAAACGTTGAATAAAATATGGATCACGATCACGAAGACGACGAAATCTTTGCATTGCAAGTTCCTTGGCAAATTCATATAATTTTAAATCAAGATTATTTAATTTTTTAACTTCATTTAATTGTTTTTCAGTCAATGTTGACATTGTTATTGCACTTAATGTTGCATTATGTTGTCCAAATGCAGTAGCAAATCTCATGCCAAATGTTTCTTCAAATGAATATTGACCAACCTTTTTTTAATTAAATAATTATTGTTAATAAAAATATGATAAATAAAAATTGTATTTATAAATAGTTCAACTTACTTTTTGATGCTCAGTCAGCATAAAAAATGGCATAGCTTGTAAATTTTTTTTAGCACTTTGAAGCATTAAACTATCTTTTTCAGTCTTTGTTAATGTAGAATTGTAACATCCAATGAGTGATAAATCAGCAAGCATTCTTGTTTGTCTATTACTTGCCAAATTTGTAGGACATTCCAAGAACTAGTAAAGTAATTTTGCATTAGATTGGAAAATATAAAAACAAGTTATGTATATATTACCTGTTCCAATGTTACACCATGCCAATTTGGGCCATTATAACATTGTGGTATATTTGCTAATGATCCACCACACCAATGTCTAGAACTTCTCCAAGTAGCACCACGTTGTACATGACGAAATTCTGATAAATAACGAGCAACTGGATCACGTATTATTGTGATGTAAAAATATTTTCTTTTAATATTTCCTTCAATTTTATTTAACTCATTATCAACACAATTTGTTAATTCTGTCCAGTCAGCATGTAGTCCACATTTCCAGCCAGTTGAATAACGTGAAAATAACCAATTTTCATCACGATTTGGACGATAACAATAACAACGTTTTTTTCGTCTTTGACATGAGCAAGGACGTTGTAATACCAGATCACGAACTAGATGTTTACCAAAAAGTGTTCCTCCTTTTAAAAATAAAAGAGAAAAAATTGTTTAAAAATGGATTTGAGATTAATTCAATATTACTGCTAATTTTATACAACAAAAATAACATTAAATATAAAAAAAATCACCTGTTTTTTGAATATGAAGAAATACTATGACATCATTACTATTAACGTCAAATAAAAATGTATCATTTAGTACATCATCATAAGAAATTTTTTTTTGTATACTTGGTGTATTTGAGGATTGATTTGTTTTGGGTAATTTCATTTCACTAAAACCATTGGCAACAAGTGCTGTTTCAGGGCTTAAACTAGGTTTTATATCGTCATAAAGTCTTGATCCATCTTTAATATCACGATTTGTTAATGCACACACATGATCTGGACAAAAATAGCCAAGATATATTATTCCAGCTAATGCAAGTGCAACACAAATTCCAATAACACCGCGTAACCGGTTGCTACGGCCACGGGTTTCCATTTTTAATTTCTTGCATATAGAAATTTTTATTTGTATTTTTTTTATATTTGCAATTTGCAATATTATTTTTCTTCTTTTTTTTATCAAATAAAAAATAAACTATAACAATGCAAATTCATGATTTACTTTGTCTTAAATAATTACGTTAAAAAAAAAAAAGATATTTAAAATTAAAACTTGTTTTTTCTATTCGTGTTGGGATAAAAATTGGTTAAAAAAAAAGAGCAGCCAGTTTCACTTGTTCAACTACACCAATAAAATTTTTGTAAAAAGATATGCATATGATACTTTAGTCAAATTAAAATTCACAAATTCTGATATTCCATTAGCCATTTTGTAAAGGTGTGCGCTTTTTTTTAATAATTAACATACGCAGATTAAAAACTATAAATGATATGTATACATTTTCTTGTTTAATAGTTTTCAATGACAGATTTGTGACTTGTTACAAGTTTCTTATACACATACATATACATATGATATATGTCATAATGTAGAGACTATTGACTGAGACTGTGGTTTTTTTACTGATTATTAACCAAATTTTTTATTAATAAAAAAAAATACAACAACTATCTAAAGGTGGAGCCACAGTTTGCCCAATTAGTTAAATTATATTTATTTTTTTTTAGTGTGTTTTATAATTTTATTCAATGGGTGTAATTCAATTTAAATTAAAGAGTGTGTAATTATGAAAAAAATTACTACTTTACATACATAAAATTATTGATAAAGTAAACATGTTTAAAAAAAATATAAAAAATAGAAGATTTTTACTTGTCAATTGTCAGTGCGCAATGTCATGCGTTGATGAACTTAATATATTCAATCAAGAGAGGAGGGAGTTTGTTGTTTTGGTGGTGTAAATAAGCCTGTACTGGTGAAAAATAAACTGGCGGTCATTGTTTAGAAGAAGAATATTGCAAAGTAACAAAAAAAATAACAATGGCATAAATAAACATGTATTAACACAAAAGAGGATTATTGAATTATAGTTTTCAAAGTATTATTATTTGTATTGTCACTGTGAATGATCAAACTTTGTTTATTATTATTCTTTATTTATATTTGTTGAAAACATAAATTAATAATTCACAAATGTTCATTCTTAAAATATTCTTTTAGTTCTGTGACAAACTGTGAACTAAACACATCTATTATTTTAGATACATTAAATTGATTAAAATATATTTATATATTAAAGTTGAATATAAAATTGTCATGTTGAACAAAGGAAAATTAAGAGATAATTCAGGTGAGTTTTTAAATTATTAACACAAGTATATGTTGTATTAATTAATTTTTTAATATTTATTTAGACAAATCAAATGATGATGAAGATAATGATGATATGAAAAAATCTCCAGTTGATAAGGACAATAAAATAGGAAAAGCTTCAAATCGTTCACCAGATTATCAAACTAGTCCACCAAGATTAACTCAAGGCAATGATGTTTCTTGGGATTGGCGCAGTCCAGGTATTGATAAAGCAATTGCTGCAAGACGAAAAGAAACATTTGGAACACCAAAAAGTACAAAATTATCTCAAAACAAACGTGATTCAAATTCACCATCAATATATAAACCATTTAGAAGAAAATTAGTTAAAAGAGAAAGTTCAAATGGAGTTCAATTATTCAAAGCTGAGCTTGAAGCTTTGTCAAATCTAGTAAATTCTGAAAATTCTGGTCAATCTAAAAGTGAATCAACTGAAAATGTTGATCCAACTAAAGATAAAGTTATTGATAATATAGATATAAGTGATTTAAATAAAAATAAGGCTAACGAAAATGAAGGTATTGATGATAAAAATAAATTAAATAATACTAAAAAAGATGATGAAAATAAAAGTTATCTGAATGAAAGTTATGATCAACTATTAAATGATTCAATTGATGATGAATTTATGGTACAATGCAGTCAAGAAGTTGAAAATAAATTAAAATTTGAAGAAAAAACATCACATAAACAAGATGTTTTGATACATTCTTCAAATGTCAATAAAAATACAACAAATACTACTACATCTGATTCAAAGAAATATGAAAAAATTAAAGATAATAAAGTTGTGCCTGTGTTATCATCAAATTTACAAAATCGTAAGAATCATGTAGAACAGTCTAGTGTTGTATCAACCGTACTAAAACCAACAACAAATATTAATCTGGTAACAAAAGAAAGATCATTTCCAGTTCAAAAAACATATGGTACAACAAAAATTACTGCTGTAATACCTTCTGCATTATCATCAAGCTTACCACTAATACCAAAGCCTAAACCTTCTTCATCAACATATCAAAAACCTACTGATATTAAAAGTTCAAACAATTTTTTTTCTAGTACAAATAAAACGACACCAAAAGTCAGCTCAATAAATTTACCAAAACCATCAACAGCATTGCCTGTTATTGAAACATTTGAAATACTTGATGATGATGATGATTTATTTCATAGCATCGACTTGTCAACTGATGTATTTGACATTCAATTAAACACTAAAAATAATAATCAATCAACATTAAATAAATTACCTTCAAAACAAGCTAATAAACCATCAGTATCAACTTTGGAAGCAACTAAAAGACCTACAACATCTAGAGAACATGGAAACATACAAAATAAATTTTTTAGATCAAAAAGTACACCAGATTCAAATAATGATGGTAATTATTCTAAATTAATACCTGTTTCATCTTCATCAACAGGTAAAACAAGTACAAATATTAATATTGGAAAAAAAAGTTTGGGAGAAAGTAGTAAGACATCAAAGCTGAGATCCGTAAGTAATGATAATTTGGCTAATTCCTCTACTGGTTCAAATAGTTTAAACAGAGGATTTAATAATGGAAAGATATGCGATTCTGACAGATTAAAAGTAAAAAAAGATGGTGATATCAAGCCGTCGTCTGGCATGCAGTGCACAGCAGAACAAATTGAGAAGAAACGATTAGAAGCTCAAATGAGACGAGCAGCAAAGATGAAAAATAACATGAATAATAATTATAAAAAATCATAATTTTAAAGCTGGATAATATTCTGTTAACAGAATTTTCTTTTTATATAAATTATCTTTTGTATAATTTTTGTATCATACTACTTAACTTTGGTTTTTTTTTTTTTTTAAACTAAATATTGTAAACTTAAATATGTTCTTGGCTAACGCTACCAACCGAACACAATATCCATGTCGAATAATAAATAAATAGTTGTTTCATATGTATAATGAGTTTGTTGTTCAATTTTTGTATTAATTTTACGAAAATATAGGATAATTTTATTACTTGCTTGTTGGTTTCAGTTTAGTTGTTGTCGTGTAATAAATTTAAAAAATATTGAAAAGAAATTTATTCGGTATCGAGAATATAGCATAAGCAAAGAGATATTTGATTTCTTCAAAAAAAACCTATTCCTTTTCTATATTTGCCTGATAACAGGCAATTCTATTCAATGAAAATAGAAGAATATATAAAAAAAAAGCTTATAATGTTTTGAAATCGCTGCAAAATTACTTTTTAATATTTCTCAACAAACTTATTAATTGTTATTCTTCATATATTTCTTATTTATTTTTGTGATAGTAATCAATTGAAGTGTGGGTAGAAATGAATTTAAAATTGAAAGAAACAAGCCAGAAAATCCTGGAGATGTTCGGGCGTATGCCTGACCTACATTCCTGTGAATCGATCGGGACAATTTTCTCTCTTTCTCTTTACTTTTTTTTTCTATTTTCATTTATTTATTATCCTCGAATAATATGAAAATTTTCTTCATTAAATTAAACAAACAAGAATATAAATTAGATATTTTTTTTTATGTTAAAAACAGACCACTTAAGTTCAATTTTGAAATAATAATAAACAATTTTTTTTTATAAATATTTTTGCTAATTTATAACGTTGATTTATTTTATAATAAACTATTTGATATGTCGAATTGATTTTCATATTATATGTGGTTAGTTATATGAGTTATTTGAAAAGTTTATACCTACTGGTCCATATTTTATTGAATTGTAAATTTTCATTGTCAAACAGTGTGAGTTTAATTTTCAAGAGAACTTTATATGTTGCAAGCTTCCATTAGTGTTGGGGTAATATTATTATATATACTGCCAATCATATGCAGTTGTAATACATTGATTTATTGTCATAATAAATTGACATTATTTCGAAATCATTTTGAATATCAGCAAATGTTTTATTGTACTTTTACTTGCAACTATCGATGGCCCTTTTTTTTCCTTTAAACTATTTAATTTACAACATTAATTGTATAATAATGAATCGAATAGGATTAATGTTAATAATATTAGTTTTTATAATTTTAGTGCTTACAAATTATCATAATTAATATTACAAAAATAAAAAAATTAATTTGTAAATTAAAAGAAAAGAAGGAAAAGTCATTAACATTGACAGCAAATATTCATTAAGTCAAGATGACGACTTTCATGAATTTTGTGATATAATATGTATACAACTATCCAACAAATCTAATCGTAAAGTTTGATTAACTTCTTAAGACAATTAAATTTCAGTTAAAATACCTTAAATTACAAGTTAAATACAAATTCGGGACGTTGTTAATGAAATACTATTTGTAATTAATCATTTTGTAAACAATTTGCCACCTTTCTGTCAATATTACCCAACAATCAATATAAAAATTGAAATAATATAATTATTTTCAATTAAAAGTATACCTAAAAAAACCATTTTTTAATGAAAAAATTTAGTTTTAAAATTGAAATAATTCTCTAATGTCATCTATATAATTCGCATTACCCAATAAATTACATTTTACAATTAGAAAATTTTTAAAAATCATAAAAATTTAATAAATAATAATTTTAAAAGTAAAATCTACTTGTTATTTATACTAAAGTCATTTATTATTTAAATACATATATAATTGAGTCATTTTTTTTTTTAGTTTAGTCATAAGTCTGGAATTTCATGATGAACCGCACCCGTGCGTAACAACTTACTATGTTCTCATTGTCGTCTATTGTCATTCGACAAATCCAATCTACCTAGATGATTTTCACCTGAAAAAAATTAATAAATTAATCTATATTTCTATCAATTTGACAAATTTATTTGTCATTTAACAACAACAACACATAAATTAAAAATTAATTAAAAAAAATAAAAATCTGAATTGTAAAATTCTTCTATAAAAATAGAAATAGAAATGGAAAAAAAAAGAGTCATAAATATGCGCGATAATTTAAAAATGATATATCAAACTCGACAACCATTCATAAATATATTTAACAAAAAATTAAGAAAAAAAATCTAACAAACGATGATTAATAACATTTTTTTTTGTTTCTCTCTTGTCTTAATAAATTCACTAGATGTAAAAGTCGTCATTGATGTGAACTACTGATGTGTCATTGAGTTTAATTATATCATTAAATTAACCAAGACCTCTACACTATCATACAACTAATGTTTTACGATTTATCATCAGCATCCTTCCTGTCTTATAATCTCAAATAAAACTTGAAAAGAAAAAGATTAAATTTGAATATTTCAAAAATGCATTAGTCCATTATATTAGCTATAAATATTCAAATAAAAAATTATTTTCTCCACTTGCTACAATTAGAGTCATAATTATTATGACTAATTTTTAAACACCAACACCTTATGGTATAGTAAAATAAAATTAAAATAACATATGTTTCGTGTACAACAGTTTTAATGGGAATAGAAAAGAGAGAGGCAATCGTTGATACACACCCGTATAAATATAAAAAAAGGGGCCTGATGGGGCCTATTATAAAAAAATGAAAGGTGCAGAGAAAAGGGAGACGATAATAAGAAGGAAAAAAACCATATAAAATTTATGGTGTATAAAGTGGGAGAGAATATAAAATACAAGAAATTATATGTGCGTCTCTGTGTGCGATAGAAAACGATAAAAAAAAACAAGCCACAGTCATTTATATACTCTTTTTTTCATTTTCATTTTAGTCAAGAAGTGAGTGGTATGTTGAGCGGTGCTTGTTACGTGTTTAGATTGTATTACGAAATAAATTATTAAAATATAATAATAAATATTATTATTATTTATATGCAAAATAAATACCGAAAGGTGACGTCAGTGTCTTATTCTTAATTAAAATAATATTAGCAGCGTGTTGTGTATATTTTTTCACTGTAAAAGTGTATATATATAAATTAAAATTTTAATTAATAGGTATATATGCTAAATATTTACTATTTTTAATTGAAATTATTTGACGTAATTTATCATGAATTTAATGTGATTTGTGAAAATGAAATTGAGTGATTTTGTGTAGTTTTTTTAATGTAAAAATAGCAATAATAATAGGAGTGGTTGAAGGGGTGAATTTTAAGGGTGCTTATTTTTTATTTGTACTAAATATATTGTTGTGTTTAAATTTTAGTTGTACGGGTGTGTTTAAGCAGACAGGTAGCTTTTGCCGGCAGCCATTATTGTTGTCAACATGGCGGCTACTGAGGTATGTTTATTTATATTTAATATTATAAATAATTTAAATAATATTTATATGAAATTATTAAAATTTGATTATCTCAATAATATTTATCAATTATTCTGGAGGCTTTTAAAATTAAATTTACTCACAAAAATGTTTGTAAAAATTTTGAATTTCCGTCAACACAACGTGGTTGTTTTTTTTTTTTTGTTTTGTTTGTTTTTTTTTTTTTTTCATTGTTTATATTTAGATATTTTTTAGGGTAGGTTATGGAGCGTTATTTTAGTTGTCGAGTATTATCAAGCTAATGAATGATGATAATTAAATTATTTTTGATATGTTTTTAATGAAAGTTGAAATGTCATTTGAATGTAAACAATTGTCCAGCAGCGTATCGTATAACCACGCCCAAAAAAAAAAAATTATTTAAATTAAAAAAACAATAAAAAAATATACTTAGGTGGAATAAAAATATTGTTGATTGTTTTATTGTTAATTTTAATATTGTTGAATTGATAGATATGTTTTTTGTTTTAGATATTTTAGATAAATTATAGTGTAAAAGTAAAATAAAATAAATAACGGTATAATGTTGAGAGAAGAGTATAGAGATAGAATAACGTTAAAAAAGTGGTCAGACCAGTTTTTATTTAATTTTATTTTTTAGCTATAGTGATGAATTTTACAATATTTTATTAGTCGAATTGATGCACAGGTGTTTTAAAAATTATATCTATCATTCTAAATGAACAGATACTAAGTTTAAAAAAAATTTACGAATGCTCTAAAATTAATTTTAAGTTATCAATAATTAATATAAAATAATTTCGAAATAGTTTTTCTCAATTATTCAAAATTAGTTTCAAAATTATATTTTCTTTTTTTTTTGTTAAACTAAACAGTACATTTTTATTTCGAAATTTTTTTTATTTGCAAGTATGTTAAAATTATTGCTGACAAAGACTATAATAAAGTATCAAGTGTGCAAAAAAAAAATGACATATAATTAAAAAAAAAAAAAAAAGATAAATAGAACACGTGGTTAAGATTTATGTCCAAATGATTTTCATTATTATTATTTTTTATTTTATAACATTACTTCAGTATAATAAATTGTAATCGATCGTTGCAAGGTGAATTATTCTTATCGTCATTTTGACATCTATCAACATACTCAAATTCAGTGTATATATCTACTAAGAAGACAAATAATACACTGTATTACACCAGCAAACATACTTGAGATATCGATTTAAATTATTTTTTTATCTACTTTTGTAATCATACACCTTATCGCTGAAAAAACAAAAAAGAAAAAAAAAGTAAATAATAATATTTTCAATGGGATTATTAACTGAACAATAAAAATTCATACAAAATTCTTCCATCAAAAGAAATTATTGATATAAAAATTACTTTTCTATTTGATATTAATCTTCGATAGAAAAAAAATCATTAAATACATGACAAGTACTTTTATCAGAAGCAAAAGTTCATGAAAGCCAAAATATAAAGCTCATAGTAAAAAAAAAAAAACTTGATTGCATTTTAAAATTTTTAAAACCCAATTTATTCCAGAGTTATTATATAATAATTAATATAATTATAATTGATTTATAATTTTTAATTTAAAAATGAAAAAAAAGCCGGTAATAAAGAATGTTTTATAATGTGATCACAAGATGACGCTACATGGATCAATTTAAATTTGAAATAAGAAAAAAAAGAGTTATGTCATAAGAGTCCAAATAAGATGAATGTAAAAAAATAAATAATATAGTTAGGAAGTATCGTCGTCTCACCTTCAACGTTAATTTGAACTATACACATAGTTTGCGTTTATTATCGTTAAATTAGCCATTATGTTGTTATTTTAACGAGTCAATGTGTGTCAGGGGAACGCGTCTCAATTTCTCTGGATTTTTTTCATCTTATCATCTTGATAACAGCTAATTTTTTAAAAAGAAATAAAATAATTTAAACAAATTCCTTTTTTTTTTTTTCTTTATGAAAATAACAACACAACTGTTTTATTATTGCTAATTGATTATTTTCTTTCACAATATTCTCACTGATGAAAAAATTTACAAACTTTACCAAAAAAATCCAGAGGAACTTTTAATAATTTAATTAAAAAAATGGAATAAATAGTTTTCAAATTGTATTTATCAGATGAAATCTTTAATTCAATTTTAATTTTTATCATTGTTTTATCCTACATTTAGTTTCGTAAAACAATTGGATATATTTTTTATTCAATTTATTTATTGTTATTTTTATAAAACAATTTCTGTATTTTATAAATAACTTTATATGTATATAAAAAAGAAAAATAAAACCTATTGATACAGAAAAAGATTATAAAAATCACAAGATAGTGATGTTAGTAAGTAGATATAAAAAAAATTCTATTATAACAATTGATATACGAAGAAAGCCTTTATGTTTACAAAGACGATCCATGTCTCAAGTGTTATCACTGTGTTAATTCTGAGCCCTTTAACATTATTTTTTTTTTTTTTTCTTCTAGCGATAGTAAAGCAGAATATTTATACACATTTTTATTTTTCATTAGTTGATTTTATCTGTTTATTTTTTGTTTTGCAAAATTGCTTGCAATTGAAGTTGTTGTGTGGTACTTGTTCGTGCAAGTCAACACAATATTCGTCAACGATGAAAGATAGTCACCTGGTGCCTAAATAAATCGATCAATGTTTACGTTAACAAACTGGACAATATATTTCATACAAATTTTTTTCATACATCAAATCAATTATCACGATTATATTGCAAAAAAAAAAATGAATTCATAAACTACACAAAATCTTTTTATGCATATATACCAACCAATAAATAATTCAACGAACCGATAACGATCTAATGAAAAAAAAATAAAAATAAAAATAACTCAATTATTTAACCACACAATGCGTTAACAGTAGCTTGAGAATTTACTTAGGGGCTTCTTCCGGTAAGCATATACATTTCAGTGAAATCCGTGTGAAATGATGTGACATTTTTCTCGTTTTCTTTTTTTTTTTCAAACTTTGTATTCTTTTTTATCTTTCGTGACTTCCTTCATTTTTTTAACTAATAAAATTTCTTTTTTATATTCGAGTTATTGCCAAAAGTGACTCATCAATATATAAAAAAAAAAACTACCCTAATCCTTGAATCGCAAAAAAAAAAAAAAAAAAAAAATAGTAATAATAAATTACACATCATCATAAGCATCATAAAATAGACGTCAATTTTGACAAATAATAATTCAATAAGCTTATATTATATTTTTATTAAATAATAAAATTCATATCTGATTAATAAATTTTTTAACGATCAAAAATTAATATAATTCAGTCAATAAAATCTAAATGTTTTTTATTTTTCAACATTATTTGTATAAATCACAGAGTGTTAAAATAAATTACATGAAAATTGAGAAAGGTTTAAGGGTTGTTTTTTTTTTTTTTATCTATTTTTTTATTTTTATAATTTTAAATGGCAGAGGGTGATGTGCAGTGTGTCTCCCATAAGGTGGTTTTATAATAGGGTGGCACGTGGAAAGAACAAGAAAATAAGGGTAAAAATATAGAGAGGAAAAGAGATAAATATAGGAGAGAATAAAAAGAGGGGATAAAGCCCCGCAGTGCGGCGCGATCGATAGCATCTTTTCCTATTTACTCCCCACTAAAATATCACGTCATCATTATCATCCCTCCAAACGACAATCAACGCCACCCTCTGGAAATTTGCTATACTTTCTTTGCTATTTCCCGATGCACATTAGTGCAATATTTTATGCACTAATTTAAAGGACATTGCACTTTAATTAAAAATGAAGAATAAAAGAAAAAAATAAATATATTTTAATGAAAATAAATATTTAATTGATATTTTTGTTATAAAAAATGAATTAAATTGCATTTGGCTTTTTGTTATGCTTTATGATTGTTGAGGGAGGGAATGGTTTTGGATTAGTCGAAGATTGAAATGGTCTAGCAAGGTCGACAAGGGGATGAAATAGATTTTTCCTAATACTTATTTTATTGTGACGTCAGGAACGTTTGTTGAGGACAATTCAATTATATTATATTGAATAAAAAACAAAATATATATACTGGACCAAAGGGTTGATGGAAAAATAAATGATACATATATATATATATATATATAAATAAATTCAATCGATTCAAGTGACGTCCTACTTCAACAGTGACGTTTATATATATTTTAAAAAAACATTATACAATCATTTATTTTGACGATATAATAATGCAGCTTTTTGATCGAGAGCCGAGTTTTTTTTTCCACAAAATTAATTTATAATTTTTTGTATAAAAAAATATTGGCAGTAGATAGATAATAATAATGAAAATAAAATGAATTTTAAATCTAAAAAATAAATTAAAATTAAATAATAAATTATTTTATTAATTGAAAAAATAAAATAAAAACTCAAATCAAAGTTTGCAATGTTTAAAGTTGTGCTTTTATACATATGACCTAAATTTTTTGACACAAAAATTATTTTATTATTCAATAGACATTTTCCCAAGAGATCTGAATGAAAAAAAAAAACAAACTCCTAGTCATATGGGATATTTTTTTAAAGCTTTATTTAAAATTATAAAACTTTTTTTTGTGTTTTATCGTTTAAATATTAATACATAAATATAAAAATAGTTTACCCAGACATTTATGTATAAATAAAAATAAGCTTTTGTAAAATAATAAAAATTTATTATTAAATTTGATTATAAATTTAAATAGGTGTAAAAATTCACAGGTATCACTGTCTCGACGAATTATTTATAGCAAATGTTTGAGCCACTATTACTACTATTTATTTATATAAAAAAAATTTCCTTGTCACGATATATATTTTTATATTTTTATTCATTATAATAGTCTCGTGCAAATAAAGACTAGAAGCTACAAAAACATTATAACAATGAAAACCAAAAAAAAAAAAAGCTTTCTAAAAAAATAGTTAGGCGGGTTCATTTTGGCATGATGAAAAAGCACCCGGATATTTTATTGTTATACAAAACCAGCTGTATAATAGTTGCCGAGTGTTTATCAGCAGTGGGGGATGATGATGATGATAACAACAGGAGAATAAAAAGAAAGGTCATGTAACCCTCCTTGACTTATCGTATCTGACCTTGAATACAAAAAATATAAATTTATTATTTTTTTTTTTATTTTTTTATTAGCACCATACACAATTTAAACATTTAGTAATTTATTTATTTGATTTTGTATTTTATTATAGCTTCGTAAATAATTAACATGTCAATGTTTGATATTTTTTAAAATAATATTGTTAAGCACGTGTTGACAATAAAGTATATAGCAATAAAAGGGACAAAATTAATCCAGTCAAATACATGTTTTTTGTATGACTCGTGACCCACAGACAAGTACATTATTTTTCCTTTAAATATATACATGCTGCACTTATATAAAGTGCATTCGTCGTGTTAACGCCGGGAGTTTGATCCACAAGAGCCGTGAGCTTACGTAGATTAATCGTAATGTGTCTCTTCCTCCGACGCATATATAGAGTCACGGTCACCACGCGTATACCCAGTTTATATGTTACAAATAATAATCATAAAAATAATCAGATAAAATCAAATTATGAAAAAAAATGATAATATTGTAATGAATTTAATTAACAAATTAATTATTTTTTAATTTACTTTTTAATTATTTTATTCTTTTGGCAAAGCGTCATTTGAAGATCTTGCAATTCTTCGCATGAAAAATAAAATTTAAAAAATTTATATATACAAGTAGTAGCTAGCATTGATTTTTCTCTTCGTCGTTAAACGAGACACTCATATATGTGATTGTATAATTTTGAAGGGTTGCATTGTAATAAAAAAAAAAAAAAAGATATAAAATGAATGAATATAAGAAGATGAGAATATATTGTTGTGATGAATGTCAGACATCAAGACGCCAATATTTCTGGTTTAATCTGACATAACCGAGTCATATGAATGAACAATAAAACTAGATTCATCTGGCAATTTGAGGGTGTGTTGCACATCAATGTCTTTGAAAAAAAATGAATAAATAAATAAATAAATTTTTAAAAAATAGTAGAATAACATTTGTATGTATTTAAATATATTTTTGTTAATTTTTTAGCTTCAGAGAAAATGGAAGGGTTTATTATTTTGTATGAAAATCGACCCATCCATTTGACAAAAGTAATTAATTTATTAAATTAAGCTGCAGAGGTTGAAACACCAATTAAAATAAATATTCTAATAATTTGATATATACCTATAAATTTAAACGAGATTTGCGTGTACATGAGAGCAAAAATAAAATAATTTATAGGAGTGTGGTGGATGATTGGTGATGTAGTTATAATTGCAAGTATAAAATGTGGTGTATTGACGGAGGATACGATATACACAGATGAAAAAAAAACATATATATGCATGTATTATGAAGCTGTAAGATATGTAAGCAAGGCCATCATGATGTGTTGGATTGCATAACCTGTGGCATATACAATACCACCACATCACTCACAAATTGATTCCAAACGTTGTTATTTTATTTATTGATAATAAATTCTACACACATTTATTTAATTTTTTATACTCTTTTGAAAAAACGAAAGGACAAATATACATATATTTTTTGAGAGAAAAAATTATAAAGATAAAATCAATTTTAGCTACTAAATTTGTTTTAAAGAATTAATTTTATTATTTTTTTTAATGAATATGTTAACTATTGTTAATTAATAAAAATTAGATTAATATTGACAACAAATTATCATAATAAAAGAGTATAGAATTGATGGAAAATTTTTTAAAAATATTTCAATGGAAAATAAAAATTTATCTTGTTATTTTTCATGTAAATTGAAAAATGAAAATTCCTAGTAAATTTTTTAACGAAAGAATAAGAAAATGATGGTAAAAAATAGTGAAATAAAATTTAAAAAAAGAGAGAAAATATATTAATGAAAAATTGTATTGGTAAAAAACGTAAATAGGTCAGCATAAAAAGATTAAAAAAATAAAAAAAGTGTCAATACAATAAAGTCATAAATGGAATTGTAAGTAATGCTCTGTCACTGGATAATGCTATTACTCTTCTTTCTGTATATTAAACAAGAGCAAAAGAGAAAACAAAAAATCACAACAATATTTGATGGTCCCTACTTGGCACTTCAGTGTAAATAGTTTACAAGGGGTGTTTTTACAAATCTACTGAGAATTGAATAACCAACTTGATCCACAAAATGAACATAATAATATATCCATTATTTTTATCGTCAAATAAATAAAAATCAACCCCAAATCCATTACCAATCTGTTACTTTTATTTCACAAATTTAAACTCTACATTTTCTGTATCATGGGTACCATAGGAAAAAAGAAGGAATATAAAATGAGAACAAATCAATGTCCATCAGATGCTAAACAAATTGAATGGAGAGAAAAATAATATAGATCTAAATATAAAATAGACGTAAAGTACAACAGGATGGTTATAAACTACGTCAAATTGGTGACCATCATAAGTTGTTCAAAAGCAAAAATGGTTTAATCGATGGGCCCCAGTATAATATCGTAATCTAATGAAAACAAGGGGAACATAAAATATATAGCCCACTAACACAAATAACTAATTCAATGAATTTTAAAACTTTTCAAGATTTATCTGTAAATTTATCTGATGGTTTTAATTAAAAAAGAAAACGATTCTAGATAAATTTTGGTTTTTCGATTAGTGTACTCGGGTTATATATTTTTGAAAGTTTTAATAAAAATTTAAAATTAAAAAAGTATATGCTATTATGGTAGGAATGATGATGTTAATGATGAAGATGAAGATGATGAGGGCGCCAAGATCGCTGAGCTTGCAAGCTTGCAATAGTGCGAAACTAGCGCTACTTGCAGTTAACCTTACTTGGAATTGATGGTTCTTCCTGAGAGAGAAAAAGAGGAAAAGAATGGATGAAAGTTTCGCGCATAGAGCTTTTGTCGTGTCAGCTAAGGGCTGAAGGTACTAGCTGGAAAAAGATGCCAATATATATTCAACACATAGAAAAATTAAAATAGAAAAGGGATAAATGTATATGAAATTGTTGGCGCAGAGTATGGCGCAAGCGGGGTGTTAGGGTAGTCACACAATTTGCTGAAACCAGGAGTTGAAGGATACTGATAATAATGATGAGGTGAGAGGGTTAAATTGTGAGGGATGCGCGCGCGTTTTTGAATATATATATATTAGATGCAGCTCAATGTCTTGCTTTTCCTGCCGGCCGGGCGGTATATAAAAGAGTACTAGATTAGGGGAGGTGAGGTAGGAAGGGATTTAACTGACGAAAGAGGCGACGGGTCGATGATGCCGGCGCGGTTCGAGGTGGTCGACGCGAAACCACCAGTCAGTCTCTGGTCCACCCGAAGCCGCGACGTTAAACACTTCTTTCACATCGAATACCTCATATTTCGTCGCACGCCGCAGCCATGGGTGACAAGGTTTGTGCGAATATTGAGAAAAATAAAAAATATATTATATATTATTAAATGAAAAAGTCAATTATCTAACAAGGGATTATTAAAGTTTGATTTTACTGGTTTTTTAAAATAATATGCCATACACAGTTACACATATTTTTTATATTAAAAAAAAAAACACACCTTATAACTAAAATTGTCGACAAAGAGCTTTTTTTCTCATAAAATATTTTTTATTTTTATATATATTTATTGATATAAGTTTTTTTTTTATATTATTAATTAATTTGGATTTTAGTGAGTGGTTATTATTACACAATATAGTGTATGTAAAATTAATTTGTAAATTTTTTATTTAAATAATTTTTTTTTTTTTTTAGACGGTCCCATTGTATTTGAAATAATTTTTTTTTTTCTTGGAGCTTTTTTTTTATTTTTTATCTCTGATAGTTTGAGAGTAGGCGGGGAAGAAAGGGGTGGTGGTTGCATAGTGCAGTTACGACAGAAATAAAAAGAAAAAAAAATCTCGGGGATTTAAAAAGAGGTAGAAAGAGGGTAAGGGTTGGGGGAGAGAAAGAGGGTGGTGAGGATTTTTCGGTTGAGGGAAAATGGTGGTAGCCAAGTGGATGATGTCTGTGCAAGCTCGTTGCTAAAGAGGAGACTTCGATCGAGGGTAGAAATACCAGGGTTTCGGGATCCAACTCAAAATATATTCAAAATTTAGAAATATTGGGAAAATTGGGAAGGAGACACACGTAGATGATAAATCTATTTAAATTGAAATACTTTAAAATTATAGTTTTAATAGTTTAATATTAAACTGATTGTTGTAAAGATTTTTTCTTTTTTTTTTCCATTCGATGGATAATTTAATTTTTTGAGTGTTTCGCAGTGATCGTTAAAACAACGTATCGAGAGACACACTTCTGCTTATTTTGAAGAAAATAGCATCAAAAAAAAAAAATCAAAAATCAAAAATTAATAGAATATAAATATTAATTGACAAGAAATTATTAAAAACAAAGATAAAAGTTGATCGAAATTTTATAAGAATAAATAAAAAATAAAAATTTACAATAACAGTTATTATATTTTATTGAAAAATTACGAGTTACGAGATAAAAATTTCATCACTAAAAATTATTTGATCACTGGGTTACTGAGAATAAAGGCGAGAAGACTGCAATTGCTCTTCACACCTCGTCGAAAAACGTCGAAAAGAACCTAGCAGAATGGTAAATTAATAATTATAAAAAAAAAAAAGAAAATATATATTTTTTTTTTAGACTAATTATAGTTTAGTAGTATTTTCTATATTCTATAAAGTTTTTTTGTTTTTTTTTCTAGTTTTAGAATATTTAATTTTAAAAAATTTAGTGATTTTCAATTTTATTTATATTTTTTTTTGCACGTTAAAAGCTAGATAATTAATTTATAATTTTATAATTTTCATTACCGCTAGTTTTTATGCTAGATGTGAGTGAAATAAGTGATTTCAAAAAATTTATATACAATTTTTTTTCTATATACTAAAAATAAAAAAAAAAAAGCAACTGCAGTGCGGCCATAGTTGCGTGGAATGTCACATTATCAATACCCCTATTCCGAGATATTGATAAAACAAAAATTTAAAAAAAAAAAAACTAAATTTTCCAATATCTAAATTACAAAAAGTTTGAAAAAATTGTGATTCAAAACTTGTCTTTCTAATTTAACTTTTAAATGGCGATTCTCGGACAAGGGGGTGGAAAAAGGGAGGTTCTTTGTTCTATCAGTGAAGAAAAAACAAGCACTACAACATCTCATTATAAAACGAAAAAAAAAAAAAAATCTAAATCATGAAAAATATCAAGTGTCTAACGTCCAAGTGAAACAGAAAAAAATTACGTAATTTTTTTTGAAAAAAATTTAATGATTGTCGTTCGGTCAGCTGATCACAATTCGCCTCTTCCATATCTGCGCAACATCCCCAAAAATAATAATCAAATAATATTGAATAAAATGGAACAAAATTAAGTGCATTTAAATGAAAATTATTCGATAAATAATTTAAATTAAATTTCAAAATAAATACAAAAAAAAAAATAAAAAAAAATACAAATTGAAAATAATAAAAAAATAAATAAAATATAATGATTACTTAGATGTGCTTGTGTGACAGGATAAAAAAATCATGATCAATCTTTATGCCATGCGTTGTCATGACGTTACATCAAGGCCAAACTTGTCAATTGATAAGGTCGTACCTTTTAACAATATCCCTTGAATACTACCGACGTTTTTCATTCATTGAAATCTCACCATTTATTTCCGCCCTCTTTCGTCATAAAAAAATACATAAATTTTTATCAATTGCATAATATGGTCATTTTTATTATCATCATCAGCATAAAAAAAATAATTATAAATTCAATTTTCATAAATTTAATTCAAGATAACTAATTTGCAAATATAGATTAATTGTTTTTCATTTTTGTAATATTTTCCTTTGAATTTATTGCTTTTTTAAAGTGTCAATAAGGGAGTATGTAGTATAATGATATATTCATGTGAGTCAATTTGATGAACAAAGAAATAAAAAAGATAAAAAAATAAAAAAATTTACATGTATGTATGTAAAAAAAGAAGGGTGGTAACAGGGAAGAACACGTACTGTGAAGAAGGGTCGCAGACCAGATGGCGCCTAAAGCAATACGCCTTCTGGGACAAACTATCGATTGCAAACTATTTATAATTCATCTGATGTTTCGATTCGTCACGAATATCGCTTGTAATAAAAATAACATCTTTATTATTATCCCCTCAAAGATTTAATATATTTATATAATTAATTTGGATTAGATAATTATTTATTTATCATCTAAACACTCAAAAGAAAAATCACCGACAAACAATTAATTAATCAATTGTCATTTTAGCTTTATTTTTTCTCTTATAATTTATTTGTTTTATTGATTTTGTCTTGTGTTTATTTTTATCACGTATAAACGTCAGAAACTTCGATTGAATTTATAATAATTAGATAAACAAAAAAAATATTAAATAAGTTTTTTTTAAATGTTTTTAAAAATATTCAGTTCTCAATCACTACAATTTATGAGTACAAATCCATTGGCATTAATTGATACTTCAAAGACTTCTGCTTGGGCATTAATATGGCTTCAATATATATATATATATTTTTTTTTCTTTCTCATCTTGATATTTAACATGACAAAATTTTATTTAAATTATTTTTTCATTGTTGCAAAAGTATAAATTTTATATTTAAAAAAAAATTAAATATTAGATGAATTTATATTGTTTTTAAAAAATTAAATTTTTTTTTCTATTGAATTAGGTAACAATGCTAAATTAGAAAAAAAAAAAAAAAAAAAAATGTTTTGTCAGCTGGTACAATTGTTATTTTTATTTTTAAATGGCCAATCTCCCTCATGACCCAATTTGTAAAACGTCCTGTCGCTGATATATGCATTGCAATATTGCATTTTTAAATTAATTTTATTTCACATTTGTATTCTTGAATCAATCAAGCCAAATGATAAATTCTATAAATATATATAATATCATAAAAAATCAAGTTTATAATATAATTAATTCTCTCAAGACAAGACATTATATCAAACGATCGATTTAATCATATTACATACTCCATTAATTATGTCCTAACTCAATTTTAATTTATTTTTCCATTTTAATCTTTTATTATCTAATAGCAAATAAATTATTTCCTCAAAAAATTATCATAAATTTAATATCAAGCTTTTAGTTACGTAGGAGATTTTGATGCACGCAAAACTTTAATATCAATATACAAAAAAAAAAGCTCCAGGTAAAAAAAAAACACCTGCTGCCAATTCATGTGAAATAAAATGTGTATATTTAATTTTTTTTTTTTTTCATATGGGGACAATATTAAGAGGACAATATTGTTGTCTTTAATATAAGGGATGATTTTTTATGATATATTTTTTTATTGAATCGTTGTCGTCGAGCTGAATGCAGCGCCGTATACAAGGCGCCAACTTTGTTGGCCTGGTTACGTATTGATCTGTAAATATATATGCATATTACTATTTGCGCCCTCTATTCACGGGTCATGGGTTACCACACAATTGCGCAAACTCAAAAAAAAATATTTTTTGCAATTTTAACATCGACCCATTATGTATCTTGGGGGTGCATATGCTGATGACACAAAACCCTCTCAACATAATATGAAAAAAAAAAAAAAAAAAATAATTAAAA
Source organism: Aphidius colemani (assembly GCA_030523065.1). Classification (NCBI taxonomy): domain Eukaryota; kingdom Metazoa; phylum Arthropoda; class Insecta; order Hymenoptera; family Braconidae; genus Aphidius; species Aphidius colemani. Next base: position 12,585 of record JAPYYR010000053.1, on the reverse strand, counting down.
TTTTACAGAAACTAATAATAAATAAATAAATATTTATTTTGATATATGTTAATAATTATAATGTCAAAAATAAATATTAATTTATTTGTTAATAATGAATATCAAGATCAAAAAAATTATGTCGATGCAAGTAATGATGTATAAAATAAAACGAGTCATTGATCTGTCCTCGTGTCTGTTACTCAATAAAAATTTAATCATGAATCACGAGTAATAATCATGTATGTACCTAGAAGTTAAACATTGTAAAACCCACGCCCAATAAATTAAATTATCACTGTACATATATACAAAATAATATCTTGAAATTAAAAATTAACAAAATTAATATAATTGCATCTGATCAAACATACACTTATACTACTAGCATTTTTTTTTTTTTTTTTTCACATCGACTTTAAATAAATTACATAAATTAAATAATCTTTTACAAATCACGTTGATTGATAAGTTTTTTTTTATATTTCAAAACAAACGGAAGTTAACGATTACAAATAAATGTTGATCTTGAATTCATCAATGGTCAAAAATACTGGGAGTGTCGATGGTCAAGGTTTTTCCTTCCGTCATTTCATAAATTGTTGATTTTTTTTACGTTATATTAAAGCCTCCAGAGTCATGTTGATTTTTCTTATTATTTTACTCAATTTCATGAATTTTTTAGTAATTTTTTTTTCATCATAAACCATTTTTTTCTTTGGTTTATTATTTTTTTCTAGCATGGACGATCAGATTCATACCGAGTCGCAACGTTTCCTAACGTACGCGATGACAACAAAACTGCTGATGGAATGTACAAGGTATCCAGGAAAAATTGGTTTAAAAAAAAGAAAAAGTTTATAAAAAACTTAATCAAAATTAACTATTTCTAATATATCTTTCAAGTTAATTATTTTTCAATAATACTTTTAACTAAAAAATAAAAACAGTCAGATAATAATACTTGGAGCCTGGTGTAACATTTTATCATGAAAATTAAATTATTATTTTTTCTGTTTTCATAAACTATCACACAACATTTACACACAATTATTATTAATAATCTTCATTTATTAAAAAAATATCCAGTAAAACAAACTAAAATGAATGTATGGCAATAAATTTTTAATGCTTCTAACAAACTAGTGCTTATTATGTAAACTAGATGAAAAAAAAAACACTCTATTTTACTGAACCACTTAAACAAGTGTTTTAAAAATTCGTATAAGATAAAAAAAATATGTAAGAATGAATTTTTAAAATAGCTTGATATATGGTTGACAGTATTGAAATAAAGCAACAATATTATTATGGAGGAATAAAATAATATTCCATTGGTGACATACTGATATTGCTGTTAATTAAATTAAAACAAATATTTTGTTAGTTAATTTAATTATGTCTAATGTCAGGTAATGGATTGATTGAAATATTATATTAACATATCCATAATAATTAAATTATATAAATTAATTTAACCAAAGGGTTAAAAAAAAAACATCTGTCTATTGATTATTTACTAATTGATTTTTAATTTGTTAATTAAATGTATAGTCGCGGCGAAAGAATCCAAAGAAGAAAGGAGATAATTTAGATGATTTGAAACAAGAATTGGATATTGATTTTCATAAAATAACACCAGAAGAACTTTATCAAAGATTTCAAACTCATCCTGAAAATGTAAGTTGATATTTATTGTATAAAAAAATATAAATTGGATAAATGTAAAATAAATATATTTTGTTATATAAATTAGGGTCTTAGTCATGCAAAGGCAAAAGAAAATTTAGAAAGAGATGGACCAAATGCATTGACACCACCAAAAACAACACCAGAATGGGTTAAATTTTGTAAAAATTTATTTGGTGGTTTTGCATTATTATTATGGGTTGGTGCAATATTATGTTTTGTTGCATATTCAATACAAGCAACAACAAGTGAAGATCCAAATAAAGATAATCTTTATCTTGGTATTGTACTTGCTGTTGTTGTTATAATAACTGGTATATTTTCATATTATCAAGAAAGTAAATCAAGTAAAATAATGGAATCATTTAAAAATATGGTACCACAATTTGCAACAGTATTACGTGAAGGTGAAAAATTAACATTAAGAGCTGAAGATTTAGTACTTGGTGATGTTGTTGAAGTTAAATTTGGTGATCGTATACCAGCAGATGTACGTATTATTGAATCACGTGGTTTTAAAGTTGATAATAGTTCATTGACTGGTGAATCAGAACCACAATCAAGATCACCAGAATTTACACATGAAAATCCATTGGAAACAAAAAATTTAGCATTTTTCTCAACAAATGCTGTTGAAGGTACAGCGAAAGGTGTTGTAATATGTTGTGGTGATCAAACTGTAATGGGTAGAATTGCTGGTCTTGCATCTGGACTTGATACTGGTGAAACACCAATTGCCAAAGAAATACATCATTTTATTCATCTTATTACTGGTGTTGCTGTATTTCTTGGTGTAACATTTTTCATAATTGCATTTGCACTTGGTTATCATTGGCTTGATGCTGTTATATTTTTAATTGGTATTATTGTTGCAAATGTACCAGAAGGTTTATTAGCAACTGTAACAGTATGTTTAACATTAACTGCTAAAAGAATGGCATCTAAAAATTGTCTTGTTAAAAATCTTGAAGCTGTTGAAACACTTGGTTCAACATCAACAATATGCTCAGATAAAACTGGTACATTAACACAAAATCGTATGACAGTTGCACATATGTGGTTTGATAATCAAATTATTGAAGCTGATACAACTGAAGATCAATCTGGTGTACAGTATGATCGTACAAGTCCTGGTTTTAAAGCATTAGCTAAAATTGCAACATTATGTAATCGTGCAGAATTTAAAACTGGTCAAACTAATGAGCCAGTATTAAAACGTGAAGTTAATGGTGATGCATCTGAAGCAGCATTACTTAAATGTATGGAACTTGCACTTGGTGATGTTATGGGTATACGTAAAAAAAATAAAAAAGTATGTGAAGTACCATTTAATTCAACAAATAAATATCAAGTATCAATACACGAATCAGATGATCCAAGTGATCCACGTCATTTATTAGTTATGAAAGGTGCACCAGAACGTATACTTGATCGTTGTTCAACAATATTTATTGGTGGTAAAGAAAAGGTACTTGATGAAGAAATGAAAGAAGCATTTAATAATGCATATCTTGAACTTGGTGGTCTTGGTGAACGTGTACTTGGTTTTTGTGATTTTGTATTACCAAGTGATAAATATCCAGTTGGTTTTAAATTTAATTCAGATGATCCAAATTTCCAAACTGAAGATTTACGTTTTGTTGGTCTCATGTCAATGATTGATCCACCAAGAGCAGCTGTACCAGATGCCGTTGCTAAATGTCGTTCAGCTGGTATTAAAGTTATAATGGTTACTGGTGATCATCCAATAACAGCTAAAGCTATTGCTAAATCTGTTGGTATTATATCTGAAGGTAATGAAACCATTGAAGATATTGCACAACGTTTAAATATTCCAGTATCTGAAGTTAATCCAAGAGAAGCTAAAGCTGCTGTTGTACATGGTACATCATTACGTGATGTTGATGAAGATCAACTTGATGAAATATTACGTTATCATACAGAAATTGTATTTGCTCGTACATCACCACAACAAAAACTTATTATTGTTGAGGGTTGTCAAAGAATGGGTGCCATTGTTGCTGTAACTGGTTAGTTGTTTACAAAACATATACCAATATATTTTTTTAATTAATTTTTCATATTAATATATAAATTTTTTTTAAAAGGTGATGGTGTCAATGATTCACCAGCTTTGAAAAAAGCTGATATTGGTGTTGCCATGGGTATATCAGGTTCAGATGTATCGAAACAAGCTGCTGATATGATTTTACTTGATGATAATTTTGCATCAATTGTAACTGGTGTTGAAGAAGGACGTCTTATATTTGATAATTTAAAAAAATCAATTGCCTATACACTAACATCAAATATACCTGAAATATCACCTTTCCTTGCATTTATCTTGTGTGATATTCCACTGCCTCTTGGTACAGTAACTATTCTTTGCATCGATTTGGGAACTGACATGGTGAGTTTAACAAATTTGCATATATAATATTTATTTTAAAATTTATAATAATAAGATATCTGAATATATAAATTAACGAAAAATCAAATAAATTAAAATTATTGATTTTTCGTTGATAAATTGTTTAAATTAATTGTTAATATTTTTAAAAAACAAATTTTGTACTGGCGTAATTGTTTTGTTTTAATTTTTTTTTTGTAAACAATATTGGATTTTATATAATAATTCAGATACCAGCAATTTCATTGGCGTATGAGCAAGCTGAAACTGACATTATGAAAAGACGTCCGAGAAATCCACAGTGTGACAAGCTCGTTAATAACAGGTCTCTTTGGTATTTTAAATATAGGCCCGTGTAGAACTCGAATAACTATATTTACACCCATATGTTATGCTCCTGCATTATATAGATATTTATTTTTCAACACAATTATTGTTATTTATATATATTTATACATTTATATTGTAATTTTACTTTTGAGTGTAGCAATTGCAGCCAACGCCAATATTTATCCTGAGTCTATGGCTACCGCACTGTATACTGTCACTCCAGTACCAGCTAATTTAATATTTTCTATATAAATTGTTGTATCTTCAAGGTTGTTTTATCTTAAATACTTAAAAAACTCAAACAAACAAACAAAAAAAGCAGTCTCCAGTGATGGATTTATACATTGACTATATTTAAACATAATTTTTTTTGTTTAGGAATATTTTGATACAACTTTTCCTTTTTTTATCCTCAAAAAAACCTTGTTTATTATAAGTCAATAATGAAAAAAGAAAAACGTCATAAATATCAATCGATAAATCATTTCATATCACATTTTAGTTTTAAATTATTATTTAAAGTCAAGACGAAACAAAGATATAAATATAATTTTGATAACGTTAGGTACCGGCCATATCACTAGCTTATGAGGAAGCTGAGACTGATATTATGAAGCGAAAACCACGTAATCCACAATTTGACAAGCTAGTTAATTCAAGGTAACATCAAAAGAAAAAAATATATATTTATGATGTCACGTTGATAAATTTTTCTTGACTGTGACTAACGTTTTGAATTTTTTTTCTCAAAAAATATTAAATAATAACAATTATATATACTAAATGTTTGACTTGGTGGTTTATCTTTCGGGACGTTTGAAAATAACTTTTCCTTTTTTAATATTAACCATAAATAATAAGAATTTTGCTATATGAATTTAATTTCTGTAACGTAACTTTGTAATTCGGGGATCAATGGGTTTTTCAAATTGGAGATCTATTTACTTTTCATGTTGTCCTATTTCTTTTTTTTAAATTCATTTGTCATATTCATTTTGACAGGTAAGCTCATTAAGCTCCTCTTAAAAAAAAAAAAAAAAAAAAAAAAAAAAAAAAAAAAAAAAAAAAAAAAAAAAAAAAAAAAAAAAAAAAAAAAAAAAAAAAAAAAAAAAAAAAAATCAAACATTCTCAACTATCGCATGATCATATTATTATCAAAATGCTTTTTGTTTTTATCACTGCTTGGATCGTTCGTAAACACAAAAATTTCCACAACCATAAATCACTTATTTATTTATTTTTTCAAAAATAATCATATCACTTTGCATTATCAAAAAAAATCTATTTTTTTTTTACAAATAAATTTCCCGAATTGCCTGTTTTTGTCGTAAAGCAATGAACAAGCCAATTTTCATTATTTCTTATGAGCTATTTTCAAAATATTCAGAATAAATAAATTTCTTAAATTTAATTTTCAAATATTCACGCAAAGTATGACTGACCAATAATGGTACAACTATTTTTAAATTCATTTTTTCATGCAAAACAATAAATTGCTATTATCTTTGAACAATAATTTATTTCTTAATTATTTATAATGAAAATTGTACTTGAATATTTTGCTGATGAGTAATATTATATATATATTTCTGTGATAAACTAAATAGTATTATAAAAATTGTTGATTTTATATGAAATTTAATATTAATTCTTTCAAAAAAAAAAAATCAACAATTTTTTATTATTTAAATATTTATCAATTAATGATAAAATTAATTAAATGCTTTTTATTATTAGATTTAAATTATGAGTTTAGTTTTGAATAAATAAATAAATAATTACATGTATTTATTTATATAAATATTAATTTTTCTAGTTATTTAATTATTATTATTATTAATATTTTAAAAAATTATTTATAAACCAGAAATTATTTATTTTTAAAATATAATATTGACCATCTTCAGCTATAATATTCTACTAATTATTTATTATATTTCAAAATGATATATAATTAAATTTTTTTCGATTATTCAAATTTAATTATTATTCACGTACAGGCACTTTTCAACTATATAAATGCTTATATTAATTAATTTTATTTAATTAATATATATTTTTGACAACAGCAAACAAAAAAAAAAAAATACTTTTTGACAACTACCACTCGTCTTGTGTCTTTTGCATTTTCTCTTCTATTTTTTAGATCCAAATAATAAAAGGATTTATTTTATTTAAATGTAGACAAAATAAAGCTTCTCACGAAGATGAACGAGAATTCTTCACCTCGCAATGATCGCTTGGCAACTGCAACCCTCTCTAATTTTTTTTTCAATTTTTTAATTTAAATTTTCTTTCTTAAATTTTTCTTTTTTTTTTTTCAATATATATTCTAATTAAATTCCGATAAATTTTTTTGTATATTAATTATCAGAATTTAATTGATGCTTAGATTATGCAGCAGGTTCAGCACAATTTTGTGTCATTGGCTCGAAAATATTTAAAAATTATAATAATAAATGAAAAATTAATTCTCGAGTTTAGGACTATAAAATTATATGACTTTTTTTTTTTGATAATCGGTCAATCGATAATTGCGTCAATTAAAAATAAAATTAAAAACTAGTTTTATTTATATAATAATAAATTACCCTCGTGTATTTTTGATAAAATAATATAAAAAAATGATGGGTGGCTAACAGGTACCAGCTATATCGCTAGCCTACGAGGCACCAGAATCAGACATAATGAAACGTCAACCTCGAAATCCTTACACAGATAATTTAGTCAACCACAGGTGGGTGTTCAAATTAAGAAAAAAAAAAATCTCATAAAAAAAAAAACCCACCTAACCGAATTCAGTTCAATAAGAAAAAAAAAAAATCGACAATCATACTTGCACCAAAATGCATATAAGCTATAGCTATTTGTTGGATAAATATTTTGTTTTATTTCGTTTTTTTTTACAGCACGTTCTGCTGTATTCACTAATAAATCATAATAATAAAAAAAAAAAAAAAAAAATCAGCAATGCGAAAGAAAGATCGAGCAAATTCTCAAAAAAGAAAATTAAAAAAAAAAAAAATTAATTTGACTAACTTATGATCTGTTAATAATATTCAAATTATTATTCAGTTATTAGGAATGTGCTCGAACGTTCGTTAAATAATAATATTCAATCGATAATAAAAAATAATAAAACATCATCATAATAGTAATTTAATAGAGGCAATGCGAGTTGATCAATGGTAGCACAGTTCACCAAAATCGTAGCACCAATGTTTTATTTATTTAATTTTTTTAAAAAAAAGGATGCAATTTATGACACACTGCTGAATGCCAATCACTTAAATATTTATTTTTTTAATTATCAAAATTTATTTTGCTGTCAATAATAGTGCATCACAAAAAAAACCCATTATTTCTTTATTTTTTATTCTAAAATATATGAATGACATCATGATTGATTGTTAGCCTTAATTGAATGCATTTGTTTTTTAATAAATCAATTTATACACCACATTAATTCAAAAAAAAAAAATATATAAATATAAAAAACACAAAGAGAGATTATTCATGATAAAACCATTGTCATATTTTTTTTTCTAAATACAATCAAACTTTAATCTTGTAATTGAAAATAAAAATTGTTAAATCAATTTTTATTTTATAATTAAATTGTCAAAGTTTGATTGTTTATTTATTTATTTTTTTTTTAATTAACAAAGATCAAAAAAAAAAAAACAATTAAACACTGTCTCTTTTGAGCTTTTATTGCATGAATATGGTTGTTACTGATGATCCTTTATGTTCATTTTGGATCGGTAAGTAAAATCGTTATTATTATTAAAACCTGTACGCTTTTTTAATCAGAAATTCTTTGGCTTTATTTACTTGCTTGAATATTCGAGTTCAACTCCAACTAAACACCACTAAATATCATTATTTTAAAAAAAAAATACAAAGCTTTATTACATTTTTAACATTTTTCAAAATTAATTGTTATTGAAATTTTTTTGTTTTTTAATATTTGATGGGGTTTAGACTTATTTCAATGGCATATGGACAAATTGGAATGATTCAAGCAGCAGCTGGTTTCTTTGTATACTTTGTTATAATGGCTGAAAATGGATTTTTGCCAACGTTCTTATTTGGTATACGTAAACAATGGGATTCAAAGGCAATCAATGATCTTACTGACAGCTACGGACAAGAATGGGTGAGTTGATCAATTTATATTTAAAGCTGCTGAATCATTGTTTAACTAAATTGTAATTTTTTATTTTGCAGACTTACAGAGATCGTAAAAATCTTGAATTTACATGTCACACTGCCTTTTTCGTGTCAATTGTCGTTGTACAATGGGCGGATTTAATTGTTTGTAAAACACGTAGAAATTCAATTGTTCATCAAGGAATGAGAAATTGGGCATTGAATTTCGGTCTTGTATTTGAAACAGCACTTGCATGTTTCCTCAGTTATACACCTGGTATGGACAAGGGTCTTCGTATGTTCCCATTAAAGTAAGTCAATAAATAATCATTTTAAAATGATATTTAACCAAAATGATTATAATTAAAATTAAAAATACTTTATTAATTTATTTACAGAGCTGTATGGTGGCTTCCAGCAGTGCCATTTATGGTTGCAATATTTATTTATGACGAAGTGAGAAGATTTTATCTACGTAGAAATCCAGGTGGTTGGCTCGAGCAAGAAACTTACTATTAAATCAATAATAATCAACAGCGAGACGCATACCCACGGGATAAAAAAATAAATTAAATAACAAAAAAAAAAGAAAAAAAGAAAAAAAAAGTATTCGTAATTTTAAAATAAATAAAAAAATTATAATACATCAATACAATATTTCTACACAATAAAATATGGTGTAATTATAATTTTTTTTCTTTTTTTTTTTTAATTATTGGAAGCTGAAAAATGTGCTCGTTGATCATCAAATTAATTTGGCACATATTTTTTTGTATAATTAAAGAAAAAAGAAAATATTAAAATTGCTCGAAATTTAATTTTAAAAATAGTTACTTAGCGATCAAATAACATCAAGACTTCCTCTTTTACTTTAATTATTTTATTATTGAAAAAAAGTATATATACTGCAGGATAATAATGCTTATTAAAAATTTGAAAAATTTAAATTATTAATAATTAAATGTATGCACAATACTCGAGTGGTTAATTAGTCACTGCCTAAAACATTCGAGAATGTATAATATCAGTGCCGGATTTTTAATTTTATCATTTTATTTTTTAAATTATAAATATACTAATGGGGTGTCGTTACAGCCAGGATATTAAAATTGCAAGATCTGATAATAATATAAATATTATACTGAAAAAAAACTGAGAAAAGAGTGTGAAAAGAGTATTAAATTACATCATGACAAATTAAATTGGGTGACGGGCCTAAAATTAACAAACTAAATTTGGAAAATAAAAGATTTATAAATTGTTCCAGCACACGGGTAGGCTGATCGTGGTAATTAATTGATATAAAAATTAATTAAAGATAAAAATATGAATGAAAATTTAATTTCACCATATTTTTATCAATAAAAATAATAAATAAATTTGAAATTTCTTTATAAATCAACATCGTTAAATTTGAGTATAAAATTATTAATATGAATTTAAATAAATTATTATGAATTGAAAAAATTACAAAAAAAAAAAAAAAAATATCTGCATAAATATATGTAATTATTATTATTATTATAAAAAAAAAAAAAATAATAAATAAAAAATGAAAAAAATGTAGATGTCTTGTGATACCGAGGAAGAAAATCTAGACAAATCTTCTTGATTAGATTCATCAAATGATAATAATTATTTTAAAAAATAAAAATTAATTTAATTGCAGTGGAACAAGCAAGAAAGACTAAATAAAAAAAAAAAAATATCGAGCGGATATAGAAAAAAAAAATGAAAAAGACAATTTATTTATTTATTTATTTATTTGCGCAGTATGTAACTAATTATTTATAGCAAAAAATGAATAAATAAATAAAATTAAATAACTTTAAAAGTAAGTAATTTCAAAGAATTGATAAAATCATAATTCTAGATTGGCACTTATATAGTTGAAAAATAAAAATAAATAATAATTAACTGAAATTTTAATAAATAAATTTATTCATTGATTATTACAGGATTTAAATGTTCAGTGCCAGTCTTGATTAGAAAAAAAAAAAATAATAATTCTAATTATTGTATTGTGTTTAATTAATTATTGTAGATTTTTTGATTCGTGATCATTTGAGAATGCATGATGACAAAATAATCCATCAATGAAAATGATAAAAAATCAACAATAACCTGTATAAAAAAAAAAAGATCATGAATAAAAATTAATTTCTGACCACCTGATTTATGAAAATATTTAAATAAATAATTAAAAAAATGAAAAAAAATAATTAAATCGTCTATAAGTGCTCTCAAATGCAGCTGCGAACCCAAGTTCTTGATAAATAAAAAAAGTAAAAGCCGCAAAAATATATAAAATTTTTAAAAACATACAGAGGCAGAGTTGAGCAAAGTAAAAATAATAGTGCACGCAATGAAACATAGAATTTGTAGACGAAAAATTGAATTAAAAAAAAAACAACAATTTGAAAAATAAATTAGCTAAAAAAATAATACCAAATAATTAATCAATAAAAAAAACCACATTACTTTTTAGGTTTTTTTTCATATAGCTAAATGAATATTTAAATTTTAAAATGACGAACGAAAGAGTTAAAATACAATGCCAGTGATATAAAATTTAAAATTCATTTTAAAATAAATAAAAAAAAAAAACCCGGTATATAATTAACCCTGTTATCAGCCTCAATAACATAAAAATAAAATTCGAAAAAATAAATTTTTAAGAGACCAAAAAAAAACCTGGCAATTCGGTTCCGAATAATCGCCCAAAGTGTTCATTAAACTTGACCTTTACACTAAAAATACTTGACACACTCTTTTTCTCATTAAGAATAATAAAAAAAAAAAAAAAAATTAATAAACCATTATTTTGCTTTTTTCATTTTAATTTTACGCACGTTTGTATAATTATTTTATAAAAAAATTAAAATTATTATTCTTTGCTGGTAAACAATCAAAAGAAAAAAAAAAAAAAAAAATCGCAAGACCATATAGTTAAATTATAATTTGATTAATTTAAAATGTACAAAAAAAAAAATGCTGAAATATTTAAAAAATTTGATAAACAATGGGTATTTAATTTTCGAATAATAATTTTTAAAAAATTAAGTGTTTGAGAGTTGATAGCAGGGTGTTATGTGCCGGGGTAGTAGAAACCCAACAAACAAATTTAAAAATATAATTAAACATATAAAATTAAATTAAAAAAATGCTTTGCCGTCGTGCGCCGCCTCACTTTAGGCTAATAATTTAAATATTAAATTAACAATAAATTTAACGATTATTATAATCCATGTTACAATAAGATATTAATAGATGTAATTATTATATATGGTTAGCTTAGCTCGTGTTGTTGAAGAAAAAAAAAACAAAAAAAAAATATAAAGAAAAAAACAAACTACATATAAGATATTGAAAAAGACATCAAGCACGATTATCATTAAATAAAAAATGTGCATGAAAAAAAATTTTAAAAATTAATAATTACATTGATGGATTATGTGTGATCGGATTCGGTCTAAGACCACGCATTTTCGGCGGAATGAATGGGAAATTTTTAATTTAAAAAAATAAATAAAAAATCAAAAAAAAAAAAAAAAAAACAGTTTAATTAATTCGTAAATTTTGTTATAAATAATTTTTTAATTTCTACAATATGTATTATTTTTAAAAATTAAAAAAAATCTAATCTGTTTAACAGAAAAATTATTTAAAAGAAAAAAATTATAAATAATTATTCGAATGATGGAAGAAAGAGTGATAAAATATAATTTGTAAAATTTTGCGAATGTGAAAGAATGATTGTCGATTTAAAAGAAAAAATTTGAAATAAAAAAACAAAATAATAATTATTATAAATAATGTGCTTGACTATTTTTTGGGCATGTCGCTTAAAGTGATAAAAATTGATCGACGAAAATTTAATAAATTGAAGAATAAGAAAAATATTTGTAATCCCATTCAGTCCGCCATTCGCGACAGAATCATTGAATGATTAAAACCTTTAAAAAAAAAAAAAAAAAAAAAAAAAAAAAAAAAAAAAAAAAAATATAAAAAAAAATATAAAAAAA
>JAPYYR010000052.1:0-12891 GCA_030523065.1 Aphidius colemani | reverse complement strand
AAAAAAAAAAAAAAACCTTATTTGCATTTACAGCAATTTAACAAATAATAATTGTTAAAAACAAAAATTTTAAAATATATTTTAGAAAAAAAATCAAAAATTAATAGATTTTAAATTTATTACTTTATTTTTACGTGCAGCTTTTAACGCGTGTGGTTTTTATGTTATTAATTTTATGAATAAAAAAATTATAATAATTAATAATATATATTTTGTATGATTTACCTTCAGCTCGGTTTACCACTTTGGCCATGATGGCTCGTCGTGGATGGACCATGTGGGTTATGTAGATTGTGTATGTTACCTATTTGATTACTGGAAAGATTTGACGACATCACTTGTTGTTGTTGTTGTTGTTGTTGTTGTTGTTGTTGTTGTTGTTGTTGTTGTTGTTGTTGTTGTTGTTGTTGTTGCTGTTGTTGTTGCTGTTGTTGTTGTTGAGGATGATACATTGATGACATGTAACTGCTGGACGACTGTGCCACCGACCTATCAATCAATCATTTTCGAATACTCGTTGTGATATTTTTTTCTCATTTCTTTTTAGCTCATTTACAATTAATTAATAAAATAGAAATTTGTGCACAAAATAAAAGTAGATGAAGAGTTGAAGAAGAGATCGATGATGCTGTAGTTAATTTATGAAGAAGATAATTTGCTGATGATTATCACCGCCTTACCTAGGTACACCACGAAGTGGATCTGGAGTTGCTGATGAATTTCTATTTGCTGGTGATACAATATTACTTGATTGTCCTTGATGATAATTACTTGCTGCTGGACTATGCCTTATTGTCGTGGGACTTGGTTGGGGTGGTACAAGTGAACCTCTATGTGGATATTGTGACACAGATGACGCAGCAGGTGGTGATGGATTTGGTGGTAAACCATTTTCCATTGGTGTTGTATGACCACTAGTGCTTGAATGTGGCATGTAGGTATTATTAACACGTGAATCACGATTAATACGTGATGAACCACCAGATTGACTGTCTGAATGACCGCTAACATTTTGTGGTGGATGAAGATTACCCGGTACGCCAGCATGTATATTATTTGCTATAAATTTAATTTACATAATTAATTTTCAATTTAAATACTTGTCATTATTTTAAAGTTTGTCTTACGTTGATGACTGCTTGGCTGTGTTGTCAATGGTATTGCTAAACGTGCATTAACTGCCAATAAATGATCTCTTCTTTGCAAAAGACTATTAACATGCTCTTCAAGACGTAAATTTTCAGCTCGTAATTGATGTAAACAAGAAAGTAATGATGCAACTAAAATTATAAATAAATAATTTAGAAAAATGAAATATAATTGATAGTAATAATATTATATTATAATACTAACTATCAAAATGTTGAGCTTGTTCCATAAGAAATTGACTTCCTTGTTCCCATTGTCTTTCTAATAGTTGATCTAATGTTTGTGGTATTGCACCACCACCAAGAGCACCAGCTGCATTTGAATTTGTGTTATTACTAGTTGAAAATACAGATGAAAATGATGTTGCAGGTGGTGCTGCTGGTTGACTTGATCTTATCTATGTAATATAATTAAAAAAAATTAATATATATCTTTTAAAATAAAAACAAAAAAATAATCTTACCGATGCAATAACACGACTGTGTAATTGTGGACCAATTAAATTTGATGAATTACTTGTTTCAGTAAATATTGAATGTGCTTCTAATTCTTGATTAAGTGTATCAGACATTTTTTGTGCCATTGTCGATGAAGGATTTAATTGATTACCAAGCATATGTGGTGCACCAATACCATTTTGAAATAACTTAATATCTTTTTCATCTTTATTATTTAATAATAATTGATTTGGTGTTGTTGATGCTGATGGCATTGGTGTTGTTGTTGTACTACCACCACCACCACCACCACCGCCTACTCCACCAACTCCACCACCAGTACTTTTACGCTTTCTTCTACCAGGTCCAGTACTACTCATACCTTCAGAACCAGGTGAACTTGGTGGTGAATCTTTGACAACTGGACCCATTGTATTACCAGAACCAGTTCCCACGCTGCTAAAATGACCAGTACCCAGCGTGGGTCCTTGTATTATTGATGCAACAGGAGCCACTGTGCTTGTTGTTGTTGATGATGTTGTTGATGTTGTTATTGCTACTGCTGCTGTTGGTGTTGTTATTGTTGTTGTTGTTGTTAATAGAGGAGAAGGAAGAGGTGGAGGAAGTGGTGGAGGAGGTGGTGGCGGTAATGATGGGGAAGATGGATTATTATTATTATTTGTATTATGATTATTACTATTATTATTGCTACTACTTCTTCCACTACGTTTTGTTGTTGTCACAACTACTCCAGAATTTGTTGTTGTTGTTATCGTGGGTGGAGCTGTAGACTGTGGAGATTGGGATATTGACAATGATGATTGACTATTTGATGATGAACCTCTTTTTGTTTTTCTTGATTTATCTGATTTTTCAGATGATTGAGATCTAAAATTTAATATTAATCATCTATTACTAATTTGTTATTATTTTTTTTTTTTTTTCGTTTATAATTATAATCACTTGATAAATCATCAAATGATAATAAATATAACCTTAAATTTTTTTACTCTTTTTTACTCGAAATTAAATTATAATATTTGTATTATCAATTGTTTGATTGAAATATAAAATAATATGTACCATTTGATAATATCAGTATGATAAAATGTGAATTGGGTATAATCATAACAGATAGGAAATGACCTGGGTTGAACCAATGTACATTACAAATTTTTTTATATACAGATCAAGCCAACTACTGTTATAAACACACACTCCATTTTTCTTTTTTTTTTTTTCTAATTTCTTTAGTTAAAAACACTTAAAAAACTTTTGAATAAAACACTTATACGATCTATTAACAATTGTTATATTATAATATTAAAATTATTTAAAACAATAGGCACTTTGTAAAATTAATATAAACAATAATAATTTAGTTAAAATGTTGATTAAAAAAAACTGATATCGCGCGCAAAAGAGGTTAGACTTGCTTGTGTTTACCCCCCACGTCAGCCATTTTAAAGCAGCGAACAGTGCACTATCGAATCGATGCGTTTTCTCTCTAATACAGGTTTTTTTTTTTTTTTTCTTTTTTTTTTTTAATATATTTATTTAAATCGATGTATCGATAGACTGCAAGTGTCGATATATTTAGCGGGAAATAAAAACCGTTTGTGTTTATTAATTAAATAACAACAACAATAAATAAATAAATAAAATAAAAAATGATTACCTCGATCTTTTGGCTGGAACATCAGTATTGTTAAATTGATTCTCAGAATTAGCTGTTGTGGTAAATCTTGTGTCATTATTAGCAGCTGTTGTAATCATACTTTGTTGTAGTTGTTGATAAAGTGTTGGTGCACTTGTGACAGTACTTTGCATTGAACTTGTTAATGTTGTTGCAGCAAGTGGTACAGATACAACAATACTATTAGCTGGTGGTATTGTTGCTGTTGTTGTCGATGATGTTGTTGTCGTATTAACTGGTGTAGATGTAACATCATTTGTTATTGGTGGTGTTGATACTGTTGTTCCAACAACACTTGAATTATTCGTATTATCATTTTTTAATTTTTTATTTCTGTCATTATCAATAGCTGGTGTTAAACTAGTTGCTTCATTAATTATTGACGAAATTGTATTTATTGGTATTGGTTGATTTAATGATGTACCAATAATATTTGTACCACTTGTTTCTGAACTTATTGAATTATTTGAATTATCATTAACATGTACTGTTGGTGTACGCGCACCTGTTTTACGTTTTTTACTAGTATGATGATGATGATGATGCCCAGATGACGATTTCGAACTAGACGATGATGAACTTGATTTTTGTTGATTATTTGTATTTTTTTGTTGATTTGTACCTGATGTTTTAGATGATGATGATGATGTTGTTGATATTTGTTGTTGTGTTGTGCCAGTTGGTGTTTCATTACCAAATACACTGTCCGAGTGTGTTACAGTTGTTTCAACAAAATTTGAACTTGTAAATTTGTTACTGCTACCTGTATTAATATCTTTTGTTATTGTATTTTCATTAGCATCATTATTATTAATAGCACCACTATTACCACCACCACCACCGCTACTACTTATTTTATCATCAATAATAACACCATTTATTTCAATAATAGGAGAAGAATTTAATTTATTTTTTGAACTTGTTGATTTTGAATTTGATCCCTTACGTTTTGTTGTATTTGTTGATGTTTTTAATGGTACATCTGCCTCTTTTTCTGGTGATGAATCTGATGATCCATTGTCAGCCTGTATTGGCTTGTATGGTGGTATTGTTTTAACATTACCTCCTTTTTTCTATTGATAAATAAAATATATTGTTATTAATATTACATATTATTTTTAATTATATATTTTTATTATTACTTACAAGTTTTGAATAATGATGCTGACAATATCCACAATATTTAACATTATCAAGATAATTACCAGCTTCCTCACATAGTAAACCAAGTGCTTGTGCACATGTTACATGAAATTGTTGCTTACAACCAGTTTTATTACATTGCATACATGCACCAACTGTTGCTCTACTTCCTCGATTTTTTTCCTCACAAATATAACATGTCTAGAAAATGATTTATGATAAAAACAAAAAGAAACATTATATTTTTTTTCTTTTAAAAAGATATGATAATAAAAACAGTAACAACGAACCTTGTTGAAACGCTCTCCAGGTATTAATTGAAGTATAATTGGCTCCATTGTTGTGACATTACCAAAACGTACTTCTGGTATATACAATGCACAAACAACATGGGCCCATCCCAATTGATCTGTTTTCTTAAGTGCCCCATCTTTACTTGGACACAATTCACATCGCTAATAGAATTAAAAATTAATTAATCATTCAATAAACCAATATTATTATTATTATGAAATTAAAATTTGACTTACAACTCTTGCACTTCGTTCTTGTGATTCACATTTTCGGCAAAACCATGGTCCAGTTGGTACTGTTACAATACCATAACACGCTTTGAAAAAAATTAAATTATAATAATTAAAAAATTATTATACATAATACATGAAAATACACTACAAAACATAACCTAAAAAAAAAATTAAATAAAATTGATAAACATTGAAGATAAATGAAAGAAAAATAATAATAAAAAAATAAAAATTCCAAAAAAAGATAAACAAACATTAAAATTTGATTTGACAAAAAATATGAGTAAAAAAAGGTAAATCAAGTTATCCTTATTTTTGTATGAAAAAAAACAGCTCAATAATTATATAAATTATTGATAATAAATAAATAAAATGAACCTTGATGTACAGCAACAGTGCAACCCTGTCCATCACAATAAACTAATGGGTTTTCAGTCCAACCCCTCTCATCAGAACACACACAGCACCCTCCAAGCATCTCCTTCATGCTGTGTTGTCCAGGCTATTCGGAAGACAAGACTAGCGTTTTTTTTTACAAAAAAAGCTAGATGACGATTATAACAGCTTTTATGATGGCTAAGCTAGACAAGCTAGACAACCATCCTGACCACCCGATTAAAGCATGGAGACGACACGCATCCCGCGCTACCCTTTCACACATTCTTACGTCAATTTTATCATTATATTTATGTAATTTAATTTTTTTTTCTTCAAATATTATTATTATTTATTATTTATTAACTTTAAATCATCACAAACTAAATTATTTTATTATTTGATAATTAATTTTATCATTTATTAATTAATTTTTTTTACATTAAATAATTAAACTTTTTTTTTTTTTTTATTGTTTGTGCGTTGGTGTGTGCGATATATCCATGTAGATATTTATGAAAAGAAATAATAAATGTTTGTTTTTGCCTATTTTTTTTAATTAATCTATAAACAAAATTTACAAAAAAAAAAACACACGCTCTCTTGAGAGAGAAATAGAGAGATGACGAGTATTAACCACCCCTTTTCTTCATACACTGATCCTTTTCACAAAAAAAAAATTATATCTCGCTACACACACTCGAAAATTTTTTTTTATATAAACTATTATTATTATTTTTCTAATTTGTTTATTTTTCTTTTTTTTTTTAATTTAATTTCGTTTCTTTTTCACACAGTTTTTAAATACAAGGTTATTTCCTTTGTGTTTTTTGTTTATTTTTGTTTATCGGTTTGGCTATGGAGTCTTTGAATTTGTTTATAATATTTTTTTTTTTGTTGTATATACAAAATATAATATATGTAATGTACAATTCGGTAATCTACTATGACATCAGTCATCAGCCATTGACACACATGCGTAGTCGCGATCGCGGCCCGCCATTGTTGTATGTTTGTATTTAAAATCTATTTGAAAAAAAAAAATTGTTGTTTAAATTTGTTTATAAAAAAATAAGCAATGTTATTTTTTCGTTTGAAAAAATAATAATAAATAAGCCTTTCTAGTTTCTACAAGTTCATTGCCCTAAAAATAGTCTAAAAAAATAACATATTTCTATTGTTTTTTATCTATAGTTAATGTTATTAATAATTTAATAATAATAATGAATTCATGATTCAACAATATTGTTTAATTAAATAATTTTCTTATATTTTTTTTTTTTTTAGCATTAAGCTATCTTTATAATTGTGTTGGAAATTAGTGCTGCACATACACACACACACACGTAAATAGTCCAGTTCCAAATTCCAATTACAGCATAGTTGTTATTTAACAATCCATATCATGAATTTCGTAGCAACCGTAGCAAATAAAGTCTTATTTTGATATCTAAATAGATAAGAGTTTAAATTTTTAACAATTATTATCATTAATATTAGTGAGTGATTGTGGAATTCATCATGTCGACAGTGACTGTTTTTTATTTATTTTGTTTATCAGTTCAACAAAAAAAATCAAGTGTTATTCATTTTGTACACGTGTAATTTTGTGATTATGTTTTATTTGTTTTGAGAAAATATTGTGGCCAATTGTTGTTTGTAAAAATATGTTCAAATTAATAATTAAAAGCTCTGGGAAATTATTAATTTCCCAGAGGTTATGGTGGTTAACTATTAAAGAGAAAAAAAATTGAAAAACACTTTTGTTGTGTGTTTACTTGTGATTCATATAGTGTATTTACAAATAATTATTAAATAATTATTGTTTAGTGGCTGTTATTTGATTAACAAAAAACAAAAATAAACAAAATGCATAGAAGGAATTATAATCAGGTATTTGTAAATTTAATTATTGATAACCAGCATAAGACTATCCGCACCATTTTCTCATATGAATAAAGTATAAATAACGCTTAATTAAATTTTACATTTAATTTTACATAATTCCGAGAAAATTCAATGTATTTAATGGACTTTTATTTATATATAAAGAAATGTTGCAGATAGTCTTATGCTAATAAATATATAAATTTTATTTTGGAGTATTTGCATACATTTTCTTAAGTAAATGCATTATTATGTTTTGTTATTTTTATAATTTGTTATTTTCCATTCAATAAATTATTTTACAATTAAACAAAAAAAATATTAAATAATTTAAAAAAAAAACAAAACAACTGACAGTAAAACAAGTCTCCACAAAGCCAACTACCGATATCCTAATTAATTACAATAAAAAAAAAAAACAATATAATTAATTTTGACGTCCAAAATATACTTCCCCACCCAAAAATTCAAGCTATTTATGTTGACAATGAGATAAAATAAAAAAAAACAAACAAACATCATCACAATTAACAAAAATAATTTGGATTTGACAGTTCATCTATGTAAGTTATTGAATTACTTTTTTTAAAAACAATTTTTAAACTAATTTCTAATAAACATAAACAATAGAAACTATTTACAATTATTTTTAAATAAATTTAGCCAAAAAAAAATTACATATGATAAATATTAAAATACTTAAAAATAGATATTTTTATTTAGCTGGTGACATATTTATATTTTTTAGTTGAGAATATTTTTTGTTGATGGCCTTGGACATTGTCAGTTGGTTACCACTTGCTGTCATAATAACAACATGCCTAAAAATAATAATAAAATAATAATCAAATGATTCCCCTTTATAATTTGATATTTTACAATACAAATATTCTTTCAGACTAAATAAGATTGATGATATTTATCATTATTATTTATAAAATTTTATCAGTAGAACATTTGTTGTTATATAAAATTACACACATACTTTCTCAAAGAGCCCCTATATATTTTAAAAAATTAAAAATATAATTTAAATTCTTATCATTGCTCCAACTGGAAACATTCTTTTTGTTATTATTTTACAAAATGAGGTAGTTATTTTTTTTTAACACGTATATGAAAAATAAAATTCATAAAAACATTTTACAATCTTTAAAATATTTTATTTATCAAATGGTTTGTATTATGGCATTGAAATAAATAAATATTTATAATTTTTTTAGTAATCAAGAAAAAATGCCATCATACAGACCATGGGGTTCAATAGAAGATGGACAAATTGAATTTGAATCATTAACAAGTGATAATCTTGAAGGTGCACTTGATCTACTTCGTAATTCATTTTATCCAGATGAAAATATAGCTCGAGGTTCTGAAGTTGCACAGGATAATTATGCAGTTGAAGAACTAAATAAATTAGCAGTTGATGCAGCACGTGATGGTGTTAGTGTTGTTGCAATTGATATATCAATTGGTCAAGTTGTTGGAGTTGCTTTTAACAAAATTCAAGTATGTATTTATTAAACACTGTGAATTAAAATTAAAAAAATATATATTTATTGATATCTTGTTATTTATTTATCAAGGTGCAATCAAAACCAAATGAAAAATCAACATTTGAAATATTTAGTGAAAATTGTCAGTATAAATCATCAAAAGCTCTTGTTGATTTTATGTCTGATGTTGATTCAAAAATTGATCTATTCAAGCATTACAATGCAAGCTGTTTACTTGAAATAATGTTTCTTGGCACAATACGTTCACATCGTAAACGAAGAATTGGTGAACTTCTTGTCTCAGCATCAATTGAAATTGGAAAACAGCTAAAGGATGGACAGTCAGTTAAAACACCAGTTGTTATTAATGATGATTGTTCAATTAGTAATTTTAATTCAATTCCAACTATTGTATCAGCTATAATGAGCTCAAACTATTCACAAAGAATTGCTGAAAAACTTGGATTTAATTCGTTAGTTGAAGTTAAATATATTGATTATATTTATCATGATAAAACATATCAAGAACGTATTGGTGATACTCATTATACAGCACGTCTTGTTGCCAAAAGATTATAACTTTTATCAAATTAAAATAAAAGAATAATTATATTGTTTTTTTTTATATCAGCTTGAAGATTAATTATACTTGAGATATTAATTTCTCAATATGTTGTTGATATATTAAATTTAATACCAGATAACATTTAAATATTGTTTTAAAATTAAAATATATATTTTCTTTTTTAAATAAAAAATACTTTATATTATAACTAATACTTTGTATTAATTATTTATTTTTTTTTAAACCCAATACTTCTATGATTTCTCTCGTAATTACATTTATGTCGGATCAAAAGTTATCCAGCTGTTGTCTTGTTAAACTCATTTATAACAAAGAGATATGATTAGAAAAAAAAGTATATAAACTTTACCTTGAGACTGATGAATCAAATGGAAAAAAAACTTGATTAAATTGTGTAGATTTTTCTCTTTTATTTTTATTTCATTTATCATAAAATATTCACCCCAAGTTGATTTGATATTTCTTTCGTATAAATTTATACCAAGATAAGTGAATATATGTATAAGAAAAAGAGAGAGAGAATATTTAATACGGATAAGTGTGAACAATGTATACAATCAGTCGCTAGCTTAAACTTCGTGTTCTTTTATGGATAAAGCCAATAAGAAAACTCGTTTAACAGAGTGTCTTGTTGCTTTCTGGCGCAGCCACCTCATAGTCTTGAGCTTGCAAAGCATTTCAAACGACAGATGAATATCGTCATTCATTCGAGACACTCCTTCTAGTATTATTAAATTTTTTATAATGTTTAAAACATTTAAAGATGCTCCATTTGGATCAATTGAATATTGTTTATTAACTGATGATAAAATTGAACAAGCATTGGATATACAACAACGTTCAATGGAAACAGAAAATGTTGCAATTGGTGTTGGTTTATATGAAGAAAATGGTGCACCAGAGACAATGAAAATTATATTCGAACAAGTTATCAAGGATAAATGTACAATTGTTGCTGTTGATACTAAAATTGATAAAGTTGTTGCTGTTGCATTTAATAAAATTCATGTAAGTTTAATTTGATTATTAATAATTATAATTTAATATTGTATTATTAACTTGTTATTTCATTTGCAGACAAATTTAATTGACAACAATGTGGATCCATTGAGTGATATTGTTAAAAATTATATTAAGCAAAGATCATGTCTGGCACTTATTGAGTTTCTCGATGAGGTAAGTCATATAATTGACAATTTTTTTCATTGGCTCATTCATCATTTTAAATTTATATTAATGCTTCTATGCATATGTTAATTTTACTAAATAATAATTGGTTTTTTTTTTATTTCTTTTTTAATTTTTTTCAAGGTTGAATCACAAGTTGATTTATTTAAAAAATACAATACTCAAACGATAATGGAAATTTTTTATGTTGGTACTGACCCAAATTATCGAGGATTTCGAATTGGACAAGGTGTTGTTGAAGCATCATTGGAATTTGCTAAAAATATGGCTATTAATGATAATGATAAATTATATAAATATATACCAGATGTTGCATTTGGTGTGTTTACATCAAATTATAGTCAAAAAATTGCTAAAAACTTAAATTTCGATTTTCTTTATGATGTTAATTATGGGGATTTTGAATATTGGGGTAAAACAATGGCTGATAGAATTGGGAATGAGCATAAAACAGCTAAGCTTGCAGCAATTAATTTAAAGACATAATATGTTTTTTATTTAATTTATGAATTTTTTGTTTTAAATTAAATATTAAAAAGTAATAATAATAATAAAAATATAAATAAATTCAAGTATTGATTATGAGTGAAAGTTTAACCCCAACTCTCAACCCCCAGTGAACATTACCTCGCCAGGTGTTTAATTCAACATAACATTTAAATTTTTTATTATTTTGTAACTAAAATTCATAACATTTCATAGAGAAATTTAAACAATTTATAAAAAAAAATCAACTCTTTTATTTTTCAATTAGATTAACTTGAACATCATGCAATATCCATTAACCCATCAATAAATATAAATTAAAAAAAAAATAAAATTAGTTATAGAAAAAAGAAGTCATAGAAAAAAAAAACAAGAATTTAGAACAATAAAAAGCCAGGTCAAAACATAAAAATAAATGTAAAAAAAAAAATGTATAACACGTTTTTAGTGGATATTTTTTATATATTTTTTCCTGCTGAGACGCAACAGCCTGAAAACCGAGGAGAGAATATCAGTCTCGCATGAGATTTAACGAATCTAAACGAGTGAAACAGTTGTTCGACAGCAGTCGCGCAGTAAACACATAAAAAATAAAAAATATATTTTTAAATTAATTAACTAATTAATTAATTAAAATATAAATGTCATTTGTTAATTTTCAAAGTATCGCTTATTGTAAAATGTGACTCGAGTGTATTTTAACAATAAATAATCAGGATATTTATCAAAAGGTTCGTATAACTATTTCGATTCATTTTATTTTTTTTTTGTCATTGAAGGTGATAAATTGCCTGGAGGATTTATCAGGCATACCAGTGTCTCATCCCTTTAATATCCGGTCTGGTCAGCTGCTCCATAATTGCGAAATTATCAAAAAAAAAATACACTACTTTTATGATGTATCAATTTTATTAAAATTTTTATTTGTCAATCGAAATAATTACTACAAGGCTAACGAGTTTCTTAGTAAAAATATATAATGATACATCAAAAAAAAAACTGAGAGTATTTCTAAATATATATCCTCTTTTTGTTGTAGAAGATGTTCCTTTCTTTTTTTTTTATTTTGTCCGTTGCTATCATCTCAAGTTGGGAAGTTTAAATTTCCAGGTGTGATCCTATTCAATACAACATCTCCAATGTAATTTAAACATCTGCTGATTTGCAGTTATATTTATTTGATCCAACTATTTGTCTCTTTTAATATCAACATAAACATTATAATTTTTTATATTCATCATTGAAATATAAATTTTATAAATATCACTCACAGCAAAAACAAACTCTCTTAAAATTTATATAAATTTGAGTAATTTAAGAATAAAATTAAATAATAATTTTAAATATTTTTCAATAATCTAATTGATTGATTATTAATTTTATAAATTTTAAATTAAATAATCGTTGATTTTATTTTTAAACCATTTATTTTATTTACATAGTTTTATTTATTTTTTTTTAACGTCTTATTTTTCTTACGATCCTTATAATGTGTTCCGTTATATATCCATGGATAATCCTCTGTTATATACATATTTAAAAAAAAATTATGTATAATAATACTGCTAAACTTATCCATGTCGTCATGTATTTTTTTTGTACTCCTACTTGTTTGCGAACAAGTTTTGTCGTGCTTTTGAGCTTAAATAAAAATTTTAATAACTAGTGTATATATTTACATATTTTTTTTAAATATTTTTTCTACTTTCTTTGTAATTAACGTGAATATGACACAATGAGTGTATTTTTTTTTAAAAAATACTGATTTACAAAATTGTACACATTTTCTACGAATGTTTTTTCGTTTTTGTTAAAAAAAATAATTAAAACACAATTAAATAAATAAATAAAGTCAAATTAATATTATATATATGTTAATTTTTATTAATTATTAATTTTAAAACATTAAACAAACAATTAG
>JAPYYR010000051.1:0-72356 GCA_030523065.1 Aphidius colemani | reverse complement strand
ATTAGTTTTACTTAACATAAAGCAAATCGGTTGATCAGCTCAAAAATTATTTTAAAAAAACGTTTTGTGACACTACGTTTCGTTGAATAAAAAAAAAAAATAATAAACATAAAAATTCAAAAAAAATATCATGGAGTCTTTAAATTAAGCATAATCGATCAGAAAAGAAACGAATTCGATCAGACAATATTTACGATTTGGCCATGTCAAAAAATGGCCGTATTTAATCCGATATGGGCCACAATCAAAAAATAATTATGACCATTGTTTCTCGGAAAAAAAAAGAATGTGAGTTTCATTTAATATTAAACATATCTATAGAACACTTATGGTGCATGAGCACTTGACATAATTTTTTTCATTAAAATTTTCTCATTGCAACAAAATATCACCTATACTTATTTTTCTCATCCTAATACTAATCCTCTCTTTTGTAAATATTGTAAATAGCAACATACTATCTATAGTTTTAAGTTAAATTAAAGTAACGAGATAAAAGCTATTCTTTTTATCAGTATCATGCCCTAAATCCTCTAAAACCAACTCATTTTTTAATACACCCACAGAGTACTTGAAATTTTCTATTTCTTTCTTAAATCAAGTACAATAAAGTGAAAAAAACAAGTAATTTTGACCCAGGTACACTGGAAAAGCTAAATATAAATTTTTGCGAAAAAGTTATGCGTTCATGAAGCATAAATAAAAAAGTCTTTATGAAATACAATATCTATTAATTTTCTCTGTTAAAAAAAAATAATATCACTCAAGTTTTTAATAAACCATTCATCATTTAAATCTGTGTTTGCATCAATAATTGAGGATAAGAAAATGAAACAATAAAATAGGACAAATTATTATGAACAAAGTTGATCATGAAAATATCAATATTTATATTTTATAGTATTGACACTAATATAAAAGTTTATGTCAAAAATTTGTAGTCAATTATTGTGATTACGTGCAACGTGTTGAATAGTCTAATGCCAACTCTCAATGAATGACGATATGAACAACGACGATGAATGTGGTTCAGTTACATTGGTGACATCTCCACAATATTCAATTTATGACCATCAGTTTTTATTACAAATATTTGTACGGTTACATTTTTGCTATGATCTTAACTAAGTAAATTTTCATTACACTCAATCAAAATATATAGATTTGATCAGCAGATTAAAAGATAATTATATAATATTAAATTAATACAAATTAATATAAATATGTCATTGTACAGTTGTGATTATAAATATATTCTGTGCATATGATGGCTTATACTTGACCAGATGTTTTTTCGGAAGCGAGAATAAAGTTGGAGAATAAGTAGAGTTGGTAAGAGCTGCGTAGCTCGAGGAGGAAGTTCAATTTAACCCAATAAAAGACAATCAGAGACCGACAGAGGTCTAAGAGACGAAGGATTACGAAGCACCTCTGCATTGCTTACAATAAAAATATATGATTATTTAAATTTTTTCTACATATCAGCATGATTTTTTCATTATTATTTTTATTTTTCATTGTAAAAATATATACAAAATTATTAAACAAATATCTTTAAAAATAATAAATAACAATTCATTTAATTAATACGGGTGACTGATTTGTTAAATAATTTGAAATAATTATTTGTGTATTTGCGATAAAGATAATGATTTAGAATTATTGTGAATTAAGAACACAACAGAAGTACTCAGGTAAGAGTTCTCGGATTTGAACGATAGGCCTTCATTCGATACCGACTACAAATATGTCAAGTTAAAAAGTTTTGTATTGATTGATATATAACTGTTACATTATTGACATTAAGACCAAGTGTAACAAGATTTGATAAGTTTTTGAAATTGTCTGGCTCAAGATTGTTCAACTCGTTTGGAGACAGTGTTATAGAAGTTTGAAATTTTCAAGACCTTTGAATCTGATTCAAAGTAACTCGATTTGCTAAAATACAATAATATTTGACTTTTCACAACTGGCAAATCACCTCACGGAATGTATTTTCATCAACCCGAGTAGAAATGAGTTCAGAATAGCCTGAACGATGATCTAGGATATCGTAAGGCTATTCAAGTAACTCTATCCTATTCTAATTAAGTCTGGATCAAGCTGCTGCATCATATCATTAATAAGGACATACTAATCCAGTCTGAAACAGGACTTGATAGAGATAAAAGTATCAAATTTATCCATTTTTTGAATATTTTCATCTTGATCAAGTCTTCATTCAAAATGGATCAGGCTATCTCTATTAAAAATAGAGTAGAGATAGCCTGATGCTATGCTGGCTAGGCAATTTGTAAAATTGATAGAACAAAATTTAATACTTTTTTCTGGAACCATTTTGGATCATGCTATCCTTATTAAGGATGGAGTAAGGCTAACTGGATCCAAAATGGATTAAGAAATAAGTATTATATTTTTTTCTATTAATTTTACAAATCGCCTGGTCAGAATAGCATTAGGCTATTTCTACTCCATCCTTAATAGGGATAGCCTGATCAAGTCTTGATCCAGAATGGATCAGGCAATCCTGATTAGAAAATACTAAATATAAGAACAAAAAGTTCGTACTGAATATCGAATCCGTCGATGGCCAAGCGTGCCAAGTGCTAGCGTTGTAATCTCATGGTAAAGGGTTCGAATCCCGGTCCTTAATTTAAAGTTTAGTTGGGTAAATTTACAGGTGTTAGGTCAGTTTGTATTGTTTCAAAAAAGATCAAAATTGATCAAAAAATTTGTATTAGAATTGGATAACAAAATATATATGAAAATGTTATTTTTTTTTTTTCTGAAAAAATCATGGATCCATTATATCGATAATGGATCTTTACCACAGCCTGATCAGGTCCTGATCCGAACCTGACCTGAATTTCTTCTCGGGCGAATTATCGTTGTAACTGTATTCGTTATTTTCATTTTAAAAAAATGTCGATGATTTAAAAAAGTTCACGATTTTTTTAGTAACAAAAAATACGAAAGTGACACTGGAGTTTGGATCAATGGCTTATATGATATCTTTTAATTATATATTCGATGAATGAATGCAGAAGAGTTTCAACTTCAGGCTGTTAATTTGAGCCACCTTGTTGATCAATTTTTTGTTTGTTTCGACTATGTCAAACGTCGAATCAGTTACTGATTCAAAGTGCATAATGGCTATTCAATTTTTGCAGAGTACAACAAAAAATCCACCTTGACATAGGCTCAATAAAATAAGTTGACAAATTTTCCCACGCAAGAGCATGCATAGAAGAGGAAGTGGATGAAAAAAAAAGAAGTCGATCTTAAAAAGAATTAAAAAAAAAAGGCACTCAGGATAATCATTGAATACTGCAGTGAATAAACCCGAGTGTGTCCTTAGCCTTGTCTGTGCTTGAACGAGTTCTCATATGTAATGTATATAAATACCATTTTCTCGAAGGCATTTTTTTTTCTTTTTATCCCAACATAATGCTCATTTTGGCTGTAAAAGTGCCATTGCATTATTTTCCTTTTTACCGTCTGCGCAGGATTTTATAATTTTTTTTTTTCTTTTTTTTACGTTTTTCTTTGGCTGCCGTGTAACCATGCATGCAGTGAGTGGTATGGATGATGAGATAGGGCGTATGTATACGCGTCCACAAAAATGAAAAAAATGCCAGTCCACTGGATTGCCATTCTTCGGAATCGACCTTGTGTATATACGAAAGAGAAACCCAGGCGGCTCCGACAGAGCGTAAAACCGGTGACACGAATCGACCGGATTTGTCCTCAATGCCTCCATGTGCATCTATCATTTATTTATATTTTATTTTTTATTTTGTTACTTAATATATATATGTCTATTTTATGTAGTTGTAAATATAAAATTTCATAATCAGTAAAAAAATAACAAAAGATATAGTCATACAGAATTTTAGAAATAAAAATAAAATTATGTCATATATTGTTTTACAAGTATTTGTTGATTTTTTTGGAGTTTTTTTTTTTTCAAGTATATGTTTATGCTATAAACGTAGAAAATGCATCGAGTAAAAGAGATAAATATATATGCATAAACATGAA
Organism: Aphidius colemani; assembly: GCA_030523065.1. Taxonomy (NCBI): domain Eukaryota; kingdom Metazoa; phylum Arthropoda; class Insecta; order Hymenoptera; family Braconidae; genus Aphidius; species Aphidius colemani. The sequence goes on along the minus strand of JAPYYR010000051.1, from coordinate 68,315 downwards.
TACAAGAAAAAAAAATAAAGGATAGATAAAAAGAGGGCAAAATGACGAAGCTCATGGCCATTTTGTCAGATTTATTTCTACGTGGAGGCACTCAGTGTATATATTCCGTGGTCCATGTAATCGCTAATGCTGAAAAACCCCTCACTCAGTCCATCCACCCTTACTAATCCGTTCCATTTTGACCTTTATTCTTTTACCACTTTTTTTTTTTCATGTACCAACTTTTCTTTAAGATATACAAGCAGTAAGCACACATATAATGCAAAAAACGCACTACCCCTACTACGCTCTGAAAATTCACATTCTTCCCACTGCCCGTGTGTCATGAAGAATATTTTTTTTATATTGAAAGAAAATAAAGGAATATTAGTTTGAAAATTTCAAGCAGATATTATAATTCAACATGCAAAGATGTTGAAAATTAAACATAATGCCAACTGCATATTGTTTTATGAATTTGACGTTTACAAATATTATGAAAAAATTGCAAGGTGTACATACTTATAAATTACATTTTCAAGTAGCTTTTACGAGGTGAGACGAGATTTGATCGAGTCTCGTCTCAGTCTCAGTCTCAAAAAATGACCTAAATAACAGTCTCGTATCGATCTCCCCGAGTGGAGGTCTGGTAAGGCTAGCTTGATTTGACTTCGAGTCGTGATCAAGACTCGATCAATGTCGCCTTAACACGGAAAGCCTGATCAAAACTTGATCAAGATTTGATCAATCATTATACATTTCGATACTTGTATTTTTTTCAAGATTATCTTGATCAAATTTGGATCACGAAAACTTTAGCTCATTCTTAATAAGTCCGGATTGATCCAAGCTTGATCAAGACTGATCAATGAATATACATTTCAATATTGTAATTTTTTCAAGACCATCTTGATCAAGATGGGATCAGGGAAACTTTAACTTATCCTTAATAAAGCCAACTTGATCCAAACTATTTTTTAACATCACAAAATTTATTTCTTGGCATTCGTACCTGAAAAAGACTACGATACGCCTGTATTTTAATGCGTAAAGTTTCCAATATACTCATTGATAGAAACTACACATTATTTTTGAAATTCTCAATGGCATACCACCAACACAACTACACATTGTATGTAGATGTGACTTTTTTTTTTATAAACGAGTGCAGCCCTCTGACGACTAGATGCAACTATTGCCTTGTTTACATTCTGTCAGAATACAATTGAGCTTGCCAATGTTGATTCTGATCTTCAGAGTTAAGACCGACACATATTAACATGAAGTGTTCGTGTAAGGCCTTGAAACAACCATAAAACAAAAAATTAATAATTAAAATATATCATATCAATAATAAAAAAAAAAATTAAGAAAGTCTCATAATGAGTGACAATGTTATTTATTAAAATAATATTGTTGAGATATATCAAAATAAATATAAACAAATAAATAAATTATAATGTAAAATACTACTACTTATTTTTTTTTATCCAGGTCATTCGAATCATGTTTTATTTTTATTTATTTATATTAATCTTGATATATCTTAAAAATATAGTTTTAATAAATGACATTATCACCCATTATAACACTTTTTTAACTAATATGATATATGTACTTTAATTATTAATTTTTTGGTTTGTTAAATAAAATTTGTCTCAAAAAGCACTTCATTGTTAAATCTTAATATTAATTTTATTTTTGGAATCATTTTAAATTTTGTTTTTTTATATGCTTCACCTTAAAATCGTGCGAGTATCATCAGCATTACACCCTAGTAAAGCAATGTACTATATAGAATATTCTATCATTTAATTTATTAGTTATTTCAATGATTTCTTTTTTACATCCATAAATTATTTTTCTATAGATAAACACGACGCCAAAGATAGCTTAGTTATGTTTCAAGACTGGCTTTAATATATGAGCTTTATAAATACATAGTTAGTATAGTTGTATACATATGTTAGTATAGGTGGCCGAGCGGTCTAATTGGTCCTCTTATCCCGTTGAATCTATACTTCGTCGGTTCGAATCCCGGTAGGTGTGCGTTTTGAAGAAAAAAGAAGACTTATCTCTTTTCGTTATTAATTTCTACAACTTCTATCTCTCTCTTTCTCTTTCTCTCTCTCTCTCTTTGATGGCGCAAAAGAAAAAGTTCGAATGATAATTAATATAATTTTTTTTTCGTCAAGTTTTGATTAATGTATCCTGATCAAGTTTTAATCAATGTATCTTGATCAATTCTGATCAAAAACGTAACGCTGAACGTGATCAAAACTTGATCAAATTTTGATTAAATTCTTAATCAAATTTGGATCAAGCATCTTGATTAAGATTGGATTTGAAATCAGTATTTTCCGGTCAAGTCTTTTCTTGATTTTAACTTCCGGTAAAAAAATAAAATAAGCAAAAGTTTAAAGTTAAATAAACTTTTTTTAATTATCAATTACGAATAAATATTGCACCGATTTTAACCTCAAAAATACGTGTCGAGTGTGCTGAATATGAATTAAATAAATGAATCAAGTTTAAATCAAAAAATTGCTTGGTTATACTTTGATGTAGACATATATAATTAATATGTTCTTTATTTATTTCGTAGGTCTAAATCACAATATAATTGACCATTATTTAATAAAGCTGGATTTCAATACAATTTTTGATCATTTCATGTATTTTTTCTATAGTTTATCAATCGTCTTTTTTAATCCACAAGAGGCCTATGAATGTAAACAAAGTAATGTAAAAAAGTGAAAAAACCAAATTTAGTAGTATCGACGACACAGGGAGACGTCTCGGGCTGATGCTGGTATCGTCTCGGTTTCATCTCGAATTCGCGAAACGAGACGAGACTGGTTTCATCTCGTGTGCATCTCTCTTTTACATACTTGAGGATCAAATAGTTTATAATACAATATACATTGTTATAATTATAATAAATACATTGATGTATATATTACTAAGTAGCTTATCCCTTGTTGCAAGAAAGACGCCACCTTGTCGCTCTTTCACCCATCACAATACTCGTCAATACAATAGACTATGTCGTAGTTTAATCCGATTTTTAAAAATGATCGTGTTAAACTTGTCCCAGTGGGATATGGATTCAGTGTATGTTTATTTCAAAAAAAAAAACTGAAAAAATAATAGGCGTTATGGGTTTGTGTATTACTCACGCTGTGGACACTACAATGACTGTTTATGGATACTCTTGAAAAGGATTTCAACCTCGTTGGTAATATCGTGGTGCTCCCTTCGTAGGCTTTTTATTATTATAAAATTCTATGTATGCCGATAACGATATGTAACAAATTTATAGAACCAATATATATATTTATTCACGTAAAGCGCATCAATGAATCTATGGAAAATTATGGCAATCGTTTTTTTTTTTTTATCTCTTGAAAAAAATATAGAAAAGTACACTGATTATAACGTGATTTAATTTAATTATTGATAATTTATTTTTCTGCTTTTCTTTATCATTTTATAAGCGTCAATTCAATCAAATCAGTGGTTTGAATTAAATAACGATTAATTTATTGTTATTTTTTTTTTTTCATCAAAGAAAACTGCGTCAAAAGATTGTGTTGATAGGTCAGAGTATAACTCAAGTGGCCAAGTGCAGTCTGCACGACCTGTATATAAGTCCAGTGGACATGACTTTAATTGAAGATAATTGTAACGAAGGTCGAATGAGGGGCCTCATGTCGAGATACACATATAAACAAATTACAGTCAATTAAATGATACGAGAGAAATGAAAAGGAAGTAAATGAACAAAAAAAAAAGTCATCCTTAAAAATACTCAACGACATACATAAATATAGCTGAATGCCAGAAATCCGTTTAACTTTGACTTATTTAAGAAATGGACTAGTTTATGCAACTGTAGCAAATTTATCATATCAAAATTCAACTCAATTTGAAAAAATTACTCAAAATTTTAAACTGATATTTTTACATTTTTTCTTGCAAAAAAATATTGTGGTTAGATTTTTTTAAAATGTAATCATTGGTATTTCGCAGAATTCACATTTTCTCTCTAAGTCTTATCGAGTTTAGATTTTAACAAAGATATCTGAGCTCTTCAGCGATTCCGACAAATAATTTTTTTCAATACTCTCAATCTTTGCACCAAGATTCTGTATTATATTCAAAATATTATTTTTTTTCTCGACTTTATTTTTCATATTGATTTTTTGGAAATAATACAAATTATTATTGATTTTGGTCACTTGGTTTTTTCATATACTCTCTGAAAACTGAGAAGAAGTGGAAAACAAATATTTATTAGTAACGATTTCGTTCTCTTTGAAAATTGAAAATTTTCAACACTTCGGTGGGATGAAGAGTTAATATCGTGATTAATTTTATGGTAAAATGTTATTTACACCACATGCAAAGTTTCCCATTCTAATACGTCGTTTTTGTAGCTCGATAAAAATATATATTCATAAAAGTAATATTAATGTTTTTTAAATTATCAAAAAAATAGTGGCTACCATGACAGACCGAAAAAAAAAAAAAATTCTTGATTATTATTTAATTAATTTACTAACTTTTATTTATAACAGAAAGTTTTTTCGAGAGTGCATATTTTTTCGAGTCAATATAACTTCTAAATATAATTTATATAAAAATATACTATAAATAACTATATTTTTGTAGTAAATAAATTATGCGTAATATTTTAAACTTTGATAAATTTCATTTTTTTAAGTCCAAAAAAAAACTTAAAAAAGGTTTCTGAACCATGCAATTGCACTGGTTAAAAGGTTATATTCTATAGTTAAGCCATTTTTTTATTATTTTTTTAAAAATGCCTCAACTATAGAAACTGGCCCATATAAGGCTTAACTATGGACTTTGATTTTCGTCAAAAATAAATTTATTTTTTTTTTAACGGCTCATTTTTCCATCCCTGGTTATGTGTCCCCAAAATCATTTGTTCATAATGAATTGTTGATTAATGCCATTTAAATGAAAATTATCGTTATAAAAATATTTATACACGATTTGTATAAGTTTTTTGGACTTATAAACACCCCTCCCTCATTGTCTCGAAAATGTCCCCAAACGCGTGTCCACACAAACATATATATGTATTTATACATATATAAATTTTGAAGTCGAGCCAGTGCATTCATTAGCTTCGTTAGTGGTAACCTCATTAAGTATATTACCTTCCTCAGGGAAAAGAAATAACTGCTTCGAGTGTTTCCCCTTCTATACATACATCTATATACATATATCTTGACTCTGATGCCTCTGACCAACAATTATAACGAGTTTGTTCCCATAGCGTGTCAAATATCTTTGGAGCTTTCATTCATCTTATATAAAGTTTTTCACTATTGACAATAAATAAAAAGGAATACATGGATAAAAAAGTGATTCAAAAAATTGTGAAAAATTGAGAGAACAAAAAGTCTTTGCTGGGGAGCTGATATTTTTTTCAACGTGTGCGAGTGAAATTAGACCCAACGACACATTGAAACACTGATCCCGGGCGTGACTGAGAATCAAAAAAATTTGATGAATAAAAAAATAGTATTCTTTCGTTATCGGGGTGTTACCTTTTGGCTAAAAAGCCATATGAAACGAGTCACCAGCTTTGGCATGTAATAGCCAAAACTCCCCTCTTTCTTCTCTGCTATAGTTTTCATTATTATATATGTCGTCTTTCTTCCTTTTATGCGTTTTTTATTTTTATTTGTCCCCCTGGAGGTCTTCAGCCGCACGCGCGCACCCTGCTACCCTCTTTTTTTTTCCTTTTTTTTCGTCCAACGGATTTTGATCAGTATCGCAATTTCGTAATGAGTGTTAATAAAATGTATACAATTTAAAGAAGAAAAAAACGACACGCGCATTTAGGTCATGTGTACGAAATTTTTTTGGCAATTAGAAAATTGGTATTTTTTAAGTAATTATAGTATAATAGAAGATTCAATAAAGAAATAATGATATAGGGTTTTTTTTTTTTAATTCTCATTATTCTATTTTTGAAGCTTTTTTTCAATTTATTAATGATTTGAAAGCAAATTTATGTTGAGTGAAAATTTCTTCTTTTTCGATACGAATATTGAAATTTCATACTTTTACATATACGTTTTTTCATATTTTTGAAAATTCTTATTATGAGAATATTGAAAAACTTTCAAAAACGAAAGTCACCCTTTATACACAAAATTTCACAGAAAAAATAAAATGGGAAAAGAGAATTAATATCCAAAATAAACAATAAAAATTCTTCTCTGATTCTTATTAAAATTAATTTTTTAGTTTTACTATCTGAGATCTAGAACACACAGGAGTCGAGAAAAAGATTTTCGAGATTTCCCTTAGTTTTTGCAATGCTGTTATGAGAAAGAAAAAAAAAAAAAGAACCCAACCCTAAGTTACTTAAAACTCTTGTAAAATAAACATACTTATATGAGAACCACCCGTGATGAGACACAAAATACCTTAAAATAAGGAACACTCATATAGCTTTTGAAAAAAAAATAAGAATTTTCAAGGTAGATTGGAGAACAGTCATGTCGACTCATCTTCGATGCGTATTTTAAGAAAAGTTGGTGACACTAATCCAGAACAGAAACGTCCACCGTCTCCTATTTTTTTTTTCTTTCGATTTAAAAACATAAATTCTTTATATCATTTTCTTCCACTCGAATTTTTTAAGAAAAAGAGAATTCAAATGATTTTCAGTTTCGTTTTTGCTGGAATATAATCTTCCAAGTGGAATAAAAATTCGAAATTAAAATTAATTACAGTAATCATTTCTGAGATATATCTCAGGCATAGGGTAAATTTTACACATTCAAAGTGTACACAATGATAGTTTTACACATTATTTGTACACATAATAAATATACACATTTTTATTTTACATAATTTATTTTTACACCAATTAGTTTCACACATAAATATTTTATACATTCAATTTTACACATAATAGTTTTACACATAATAATTTTCACATAATTATTTTAGTTCAAACTATTAGGTGTAAAATTAAATGGATAAATTATTTATGCGTAAATTATTTATGAGTAAAATATTTGGTGTAAATTATTATGTGTAATATTTTTATGTGTAAAATAATTATGTGTACACTTTGAATGTGTAAAATTTACCCTATGCCATATCTAATATATATTCGCAAATAATTCCAATGATATATATCATTGTGGTATCGAAGATATAACAATATTAAATTCGTATAAATTCAATAATAATCTTTTAAATTTTATTGATTTAAAGAAAATTTGTCGAAGTTCAGAATATTTATTGAAACTTGAATAAATTTTATAAATAAATTAGCCACATTAAAATAGTTTATTTATTTTATCATATACACAACAGAGTCAGTGTTAAGGAATGTTTTAGGTTCAATGGCTGATGACATTGTTGATCAATACTAATTTTATTCGTTTGATTTTTTGACACACTGTCATCCATCATAGAATTACACTCACTGAGAAAAATTTCTCCTATTTTTCAGAAAAAACTTATTGGCAATATTATGTTTGAAAAAAGCAAAAAGCGGTTTGTTATAAACGAGAACTGGTTTGAAACAAAAACAAAAGTAGTCTTGAAAAAAACAATATTTTGTTTGTTTTGAACGATAGATGGTTTTTTTCAAGAAAAATACTTCTAAACGTAAACCACATATCTTCTTAACACAAACCAAGTTCTGTTTTTTTCTATACAGGTGGCGTATTGTTTCAGACAATAAAATGGTTTACTTCAAGAAGAATACTTATACTTCTAAAAATATGCCACATTCTTCTTGTTTAAAACAGGTAATGGCTTATAACAATCCAAACAACAAAATGTTTGTTACAAACAGTTGATTGTTTAAATACTTAAATATTAATAATAAAAAAAATTAATTTTTTACTTTTTCAATTGATTTTTGGTTATTGTTGATAGAAGTTGTTGTTGACTTTTTTAAAGCGAAAAAGTCATTTGACTTTTTTTTTTTGCTTATCTTCCTGTCTTAAGCAGGAATCGAACTCGAGACCTACAGTTTATTTATTATACGTCTTTGTTATTGATTTTATCTGGATATCTGTTCGACTCCCGCAATATATTCTTATTGAACCATGAAAGTTGCTTCGAGCTTTAAATGCTTCAAAATGCCAAGTGACTTGAAGTTTCGAAAGTAAATTTTTGCAAGGGTATAGATATATATACATGTAGATGAAAAATTTGTACGAGAAAGCTGATGCCCTCCGTTTTTTTTTTTTTTTTTTTATTAATTCGTTCCACATAAAAATTGTAATATTAAAGATGACATTTACTCTGTTGATATACATAATTTCAGATTTATATAACTTTGTTGGTTAACTTTTTTTTTTTTCGTTTGCTGTTTCATGTATTGGTGCAGCCTATTTTTTATTCATTCAGGTATGAACAGACTGGACAAAAAATAAAAATCAAAATAGAATAAGTGTGAGAGATAAGCTCTTGTGCACGAGAGCTATTGTCGTGCATTTCCGGTAACCGGATATCGTGGTACGCATTGACATTCATTTATAAAATATTCGCGACTCTGACATACAACCTCAGTAAGCCTATACGTGCCACGCCCTGTAAAAATATAAATCACGTCATATGTATATGAGAATAACATTTTTTTAAAGATTCTATTCATCTTTTTCTTGACATACGACTTTCATACCACTTCTGATTCATATTCATTGAATTATAATAAAATTTCCAAGTTATTTTTTAACAAATTTAATTTTATTTATTTGTTCTAACATCTGAATTATGTTTCATATATATACATTTTTTGGATGGAAAATTTACACCATAAATGAATATTTTTCCAATTGACGCAATATATATTTTTTTTTATTTTCCTTTGAATCACATATATAATTTCCGGTATAATATAACTGACCCACGTGTATGAATGATTTGACCACTGTTTGTCGCATCATGGCCTAGATTTTTCTAGTTTGTTGCTCATTGCGTCTCACGATCGACAGTGTACCCGGATAAAATGTTAACGTTCATGTGAATGTTAATTGTTGATGTGAATGGATCGAGCTTTATGCACAATCGTAAGATATATCTATAATAATAAGATATATATATATACACTCACCGTAGTTAATGTGTCGAAGGTCGTATATATGTCCAAGACAAACGTGTCGAATAAAATGAAAGAAAAAATACTCTTATAAAAGTTGTAAGGGACAATCAAATTGACAATACAGAAAAAAAAAAAACTATATATATATAAGAGAATATTTAGCGGAAGTAAATGATATAAATTCCTTTAGATGAATTGTTTGATGACTCAACTGCATTCTATTACATTTCTTGTTGTTGTTTTTTAAGGCCAATTATCAAAGTTTATGTATCACACAAGTATCGTCTCACTTTTTTTTTTACTATATATAGTCACACTAAGAGAAATCGCCGTTTTTCAAAAGATTTTCCTATCTAGAGCCAAAATAAGATCGTCTTGGCGAAAAATAATATCGACTAAATATCAAAAATTTTGATTGTAGTAATTTATAATTGAATAAATTGAGAATTTAATTTAGTTGTAGCGAGAAATTAATTTTCGTGTAGCCTCGATTAATTACGAAAAATCAAGTAATGTATCGAGACAAGTAAACACTATCTTCACACAAAATAGAAAGTACTACACAAAAACAAAAGTCTCTTTCGGTGTATAATTTAAGCTTGATATAAGCTTCGAAAATAAAATGTATATTAATTCTGTTTTGACTTACTTTTATTTTTCTTGTTAGTAAATAACTTTTTCGTGCTTGGCGTAGCTGCAATTTTTTTTTTCCTGTTTTCTCTCCAGGTAGGGCCGTCTATGTGTAAGTCATTAATATATTTTTATTACGGATTCGTTGCTTTAATTTGGAAAAAAACTATTTTTCCCGATTTATTCAAATTATTTTGTTTTCTCAATATGCCTATCTTGGGTGTAGACAGGCATCAGTGTGTTCTCAAATGGACCTTATTTCATCTTAGTTAGTACTTTTTCGAAGCTCATTGTCTATTGTCGAGAACAATCTATTCTTATCTTATTTTTACAAAAATTTTATCGACCTTAATTTCTGTTAAAACCTAATCTTTTTTGAATTCAAGTTTATCGACTCTACCGGCTAACAATATCTATCTACATGGAAGATAGGTCTTTTAACTCAAGAAAAATTCTTGAGTGAAGACAGAGGTATCTTGTCAAAAACGGCGATTTCTCTCAGTGTATATTTTCCTTGTGCGAAGGTCGTGTATCAAGCCTGGGGAGCACAGGCTTGGCACATAAGTGTGCCCGTTCATTTTCCTCGGCCTTACACAGGCCGTAGAAGTCCAAGCTTGTGTTAAGTCTGTGTTTTTTGTTTCCCCCAGCCTCAAACGAGCCTTGTTTGCACAGGCTTGGCACAACACTGTGCTCGTTAATTTTCCCCGGCTTTACACAAGTCTCAGTAGTCCAAGCTTGTGTCAAGCCTGTGTTTTTTTTTTCCCGGCTCTACATGAGCTTTATTAGCGCAGGCCTGACACAAGACTGTGCCTGTTCATTTCCTCCGGCCTCACACAGGTCTCAGAAGTCCAAGCTTGTGTCAGGTTTTTCGTTTTCCACGGCTTCACACGAGCCTCGAAACAGAGCCTTGTATCAAGCTGGTGCTCATCGTTTTACCAAGCTTGACACAAGGCTCGACTTGTGCATGTATTTAATTGAAAAAGAAATTATAATATTCAGATCTATAAATAGTAGATAGAAATTTTAATCCAAAATTAGTAGGTTTAGACTATCGTGCTAGGCTTTTACAATGACTGTGTATTGAGTTTGAAATAGAATCATTCATCTAAAAAATTTTTCCAGTCTCTTCCATCAAATCTTGAGATGATAGAGCATCAGACTTAAGTCTAGAATTCTACGCAAGAAATCCAGGATCGATTCCCCATTGCCCCAATTATTTTCGTTTGAAGTAAATCGTCTATTCAAATTGTTTAACTAAAATAATAATAAAAATAATATCATCAATAATTAATTCATAAATTTATTTATATTTAAGTTTATTTATATTTTTTTGTCAAGCCTGGGAACACAAGCCTGCATCAAGCCTCATACACTGGCATGACACAAGAAAATACATCGTGAACATTCCAGCCTTGATACGGGCTTGTGTCTAAATCTTGACACAGGCACAAGAGCCGGGTAATCAGGCTTGTTCCAGCCTTGTGCCCATAGTCACTTCCTACATGGGATGTAAAATTTTGTGTTCCGGACTCAAAAAAAAGGTTCCAGCTGTTGTTTACATGTAATTTTTGTAAAAAATTTCTGGGAATAATTTTTAGAAATGTTTAATAAATATTTTCTTGACAAGTATTTTCTGGAAAATTACGAGAAACTTGAGAAAAAAAAAATGCTTATATTAGACACCCTGTCATTTTAGACCCCCTTCCGAATAAAATTTAAAAATACAACAAAAACTGATTTTTTTTTTACAATATCGTCGATATGCGATAAGATATGATGAATTTTCGATACAATACGGAGGCAATATGACTACTTGACGATACGATACGAGACGCTATGGCCCTTGAAAAATACGATACGAAATGAGGTCTCATAATTCCTGGATAATCGTATACGTATATATCGTATCGTATCACGGCAACACTATACACGCAACACTATATATTCGCAAAAATAAAAAAAAATGTGTTTGTGTATAATTAGAAGAGACAAATATTAATAGAAAAATATTGACTTATTATTTGTTGATATAGAAATAATCACATTAGTTGGACAAATATTTCCACATTGTATCGGTTGCAAAAAAAAATCCGTTGTAAAATTAAATTGATAAATAAATATTGTACGTGTACGACAGTTCTTTTACGAATAATTTATCTCCATTTTTTAACGATAGAAAATACGTACGATGGCGTCGTTTAGAAAAAGCATGAGAAAAATTAAAAAAAAAATCCCGAGTCGTTGAAAAGTGCAAGTTTAGGTAGAAAAGAGAATATATATATAGAAAATTCTCTCTTGAAAAAGGGTGTGTTGGTTGCTCGAGGGTTGAGGGTGGCCCTAGAAATATACGAAAGGACCCGAGGCTTACTGTATATATATGTACGATAACGACAGCGTCTAGCCGGGTGCTAATTCGCGATTCCATGCAGCAAGAAGGGCGTGGCAATTTTACGCTTCCCTCGTTTGTGCGACATTGTCGGCAGCTATATATACATGCGTATATACGATTCTCCATCGCGGAAACTCTGCGTTTTCTCTTCACCCTCATGCTACGAGACTTTTCATCAATTCAACGAAATTCACTACTAAAATTTCTTCATATACTTTGTACTTTTTATTCACTCATTAAATTTTCTATCAAATTATTTAACATATTCAATTCATCTGCGTACATTTTATATTTATAATAAATAGATACTTGAATGATCGCTAACTTCTGAATATCGAAGTCCAAGTTATTCACTATATTAAACGAGTTAGCTAATCTGAATTGAAAATCATTTCTACATATTAGATACTCAAACGCCTAGAGTTGATAACATTCAGAGAAAATAAAAAAATGTAACATACACTACTTTTAGAGAGTTCACAGTATGTACAAAGTAAATTTTTATATATTGCTGAAAAATAAAAGGGGTCGATTGTAAAAAATAGAAATTGCGCAACGTGGTGGTCCAGGTGGTAGACCGGTGTTGCTTTTAGAATACTGTCTGCACAAAGGTCGTCAACGAACGGACGTAGAGATCTCCGCCCAGGAGATCATATACCATGTACAAGGGTTAGAGACTCGAGGTTAGATCACGTGGCATAACTATACATAAAATTTCGTACAAATTGATCTCTTGTTCAAAAAAATGTAATATACATCAACAACTTGAACTCTGTATACGAATTAGCATGAAATTTTCAAATTTTCATTTAATAAAAATAAAATATAGTTCATTTGTATCTCATGTTATTAATAATAGTTGTTTTTATTTTCCATAATTTTTAATGGTCATCATGTGAAAAATTAAATAAATATAAATGAATGGATAATCGGATGAGGGAAAAAAAATAAAAGATCCAAATTAACAAAATCCACTCGACGTAATCTTTTTAAAGGTCTTCAACGCAGTCGAAAAGGTGTATATATATATAAAGGCTCGATACCTTAGTGACTATGTCTTTTTAGGTAAAAAGGGTCTCTTTTTTTCTTCGTTTCATTCCCCGTTGTAATCTCAAACCCTTCTTGCACAAGTCTAGGCACCCCCTTTACCCAACTTATTTCTCCCTTCCACCCGCACTGCTCGACTCCCTTTTGAGAATAAGACGTTCATTCGGGGACCCTTTTTTGTACCATTGTGTTTATTATGTTGAAGTTCTTGTCGGTATTGTACAACTGTACGTTCCATAAGACTTTTTCTTATTCTTAAGCACAAAACAAGCTCATTGTCTGAATACTCATGTAAAATATAGCTCGTACTTTTTATTTTTTTTTTAATTTTAAATTTTCTCTTTCATTCGATAGACAAGAAAATTCATTTTTAAAATAAGAAATTAGATATTCATATTCTTTTTTTTTTGAGGACTACACGACACTCGTTGACTCGAGAAATGTTTGATCAAAATTCTGGCTGAAATTGAATGTTAAATGAGTTCGAATCATTAAAGCATGGGTTGTTTTTAGCAATTAAAATCTTAAATGAAATTACACGAAGTTACATAATATCATAAAGCATTTGAAATTAGTGATATTATTATTATTCAGATAAAATATATCTTATATATGTATATATATATATATATTTTTTTTATACATACTTACTTTCAACAGTCCAGTTTATTAATATAAAATATACTTTCCCGAGTGGAAATTCAGGTCGGGCAGCCGGATACTAATCCGAATCGGATCTGGTATTGCTAAGATAAACCGGATCCGAATTTTCTGATCTTTTTCGGACCTGAATCAGAACTAGTGGGGCTAAGGTTAACCGGATCCGATTTTTCTTACTTTTTTCTGATTCGAATTGGATCCGAATGCCGGACTTTGAAAAAGAAAATCGAATTCCGATTAAATTTTACCTCCGGATTCAGTCGGGTTTGTCTAAGGTTAACTGGATCCGGGTTGCCTTCCTCTGTTCTGATCCAAATCGGATCCGGGACGCTGGACTTAATTTAGAGTTAATTTTTTTTTCAAAATTATCTCCGCTTTTGGTCAGGTTTGGGTAAAGTAAGCCGCATCCAGTTTTTTTTACGGTTTCCTGATCTGAATCGAACCCGGTATTGCTAAACCGGATCCAGCTTTCTTTACTCTGTCCTGCTCCATATCGGACCTGGATAGCCGGACTTGGATTGTTGATTAAGTATTTTTTAATCAAACTTCTTTATTCGGTCTGGTTTAGCTAAAGCTACGCAGATCCGGTTTCCCTGATCTGAAACGGATCCAACTTAAAATTATATTGAAAAAAAAAAATGAATAAATAATTTTAAAAAGTCGTCTTATTTTTTTTTGGGATTCTACCCCACTCAAATTTTGACATCCGGATTGGCTAAGGTATCCTTACTCAAACCGGATCCGATTTGGATTCCTACCGGCGTTACGTTCGGATCCAATCCGATCTCCTAAACCAGGTTTCAATTGGACCTTATATCAGGTAAACCTGATCCGAACTGGATCTGAATCGGACCAAAATTTCCACTCGGGTTGTTTTCTTATGACTACATGAATTGTGGGTTATTTAATATACATTGCAATTTTCATATATATATATAGTTCAATTGAATTATTCAGTTATTATTCATATTTTATACAATAGTAATCATAATTAAGGTATTTTAGTTTTTTTTTTTGCTATCATATAATAGCTATGTTAGACAAGATGTTTTTTCTTTTTATATCTTTTTTTTTTGGGCCTGGAAAAGACGCAGATGGAAAAAAATGATAAAAGTATATGAATGGAAAAGAGCCATGTACTTTGTCCATAGTTTATCAACTTGATAGGCTTTTAATAAATATCTTTACTTTTCATTATTTCTTTAATTATCTATTCCAAAATTTAATAAAAATAATAATAATAACCTTTAAAAGTTTTGGCTATTTAAAGTAAATTGCTCAATATATATAATTGAGGAGAAATTCAGGTATAGTAAGATAAGGAATAATGAGGAAAAAAAAGACAAATTTTTTCCTCGTTTGATATACCATGTTTTGCTTTTGCCAAATTTTTTTTTCTTTTTTTTTTTTGGTTTTCACACATTATTTATTCATGAAACATAGCTCAAAGCGGCTATATTTTTTGAATCCCTTTTATCTATTTATATTGTGTTCATTTACTCGATTAATCATTTTTTTTTTATCAATTTTTATTATCCATATGATACTAGTATTATTGTTATTATTATTATTATTAATTTTTTATACAATCTTAAATCACAAAGTTATATTAGACACATATTTACGTCTTAAAAACTACGAGTTTCGGGCTCCCGGCGCCTTATTTACAGTGATTCTTGTTTGTTTTTTTTTCTCAATTTTATTATACTATATTACTAATATTATTATTATCATTATTATTCATATTATTTAAAATTATTATTATTATTATTATTGTTGTTTTATTATTATTTTTTTTTTATTTCTTTCATATTCTTTTTATAAATTTTCCTTTCTCTTTTTGTATCACGAGAAATGTGTCAAGAGTTTGAATATATTTATATATATATATATATTTTTAATGATTTTTTTTTTATGTTCTTCATTAACATTTTTTTTGTTTTGATGATTTAAATTATAAAGAATAAAAAATATATATATATAATTGTTTTTTATAGACAGTGTGCAGCTAGATCCTGACGTGGAAAATATGTTGGATTGGCTTCTTTGCAATTGGCCTTGAAATCCTTTATATATTCTGCATCCCGGCGTCATTTACCTGAGTTTATCTTTCTCTTTTTATCCTTTTTTTTTTTATATTATCTTTCTCTTAGTTCAGTTATAATCCTCAACATTTAACATACTTCGACTTCTCACCTCAATGCCCTTGTTTTCTTTTTAATAGTTTTTTGTTTTCTTTCTCTTTCACCTGTACACACCTTGGTTGTATAGTTTTTTTTTCTTTTTCATTACTTTTCCAACATGTGCGTATGTAACATTCACACGACTAACTATATTTTTATCTATATACTTTATTTTCGCATATATGGTTGGTACGATAATATGCCAGATCGATATGGAATTGTAAATGGTACTTTAATAAATATGTTATTTTCCCTCAAGTTCGTTACTATTTAATGAAAATTTATATTTTTTTTTTCATTTAAATATTTTATTTATTGATGTTTTTCAAAATCATTTTTTCTACTCTCGAAGATAAAACAATCAAATATTTCTCACTGAAATAACTCGATCAATTTTTTTTTTATTAGCATTGTTTCGAGAAGAATTTAGTTGAGTTTTTTTTTATTTCTATATCTTTCTGACTAAGAAAAATACAACAGCTGATGGGTGAGGTCATATGAATAAAAAAAAAACAAAAGATGGAATTATCGTCGTTTGCTTCATCCGATTTAAAATGACTGATGATGGAATTAAGAAAAGAGAAGCAGAAATTTTCTCTCACGAAAATGTCATTATGATTTCATTAATTCATAAATCACCGCAAGGCAAGACCCAAATTTACGTTTTATTTCGTGTGTATATTATATCACTATATTTTTTTTTTCTCTTGTATTGTCTTGAGTAAGACACTGGCTTCTGTAATCTCATCAAAATCCCTTTCTCTGCTTTTTTTTCTTGCCCCCCCGTCTTCCCAGGACACAATTATACATATTTAGAGTTCAAAAACCTCTCAGTAGGTCATCTTGGCAAATCCAATGAGCAAGCCAAAATGTCAATTTTATTTAATATTTATTTATTTAATTTATTTATTATTTTTATAGATTTTTTATTTCAAACCTTTTCACAGTATATATATTTTTAAAGTTTATTTTTCAGCAAAATCTGTTGGTTTTTTATGAAGTTTTACTGCTCACAAATGCTCTGTTAAACTGCTGGCCACACCCTGTAATCATATAAATAATACAAACGTGTAAAATAAATTATTATGCTTCAAAAAAATTAACAATACAAATGTGTTATCATTGATTTTTTCATATGAAAATAATAAAAATGATAATATAATTAACATAAAATAAATGATAAACGAATTTACCGAGCACTCACGTGAGTAATCCAGGATTTGGATCTGTTTGATACCAGGAATACTGTGGCATATAACTCGCATGATGTGGGGGTGGTGGTCCAGGCGGATGATGACCAGGCGTGTGAGGATGATGATGAGTGTGTTGTGGTACATGACCATGTGAATGATGTTCGATTTTACCAGTCCATACTGGTGCTGGTGGACTCTCATTGTGTTGAGGTGACATATCACTTCCTGGTGATGAACTACCAGGTGTATTTTCACCACCCCCATTACCACCATTTCCACCACCCCCTCCTCCTCCTCCTCCACCACCAAGACCTCCAAGGTAACCCGTCGTTGGACTTCCAGAAACAGAACTACCACCTGTAATCAATTAACAAATATTCGTTCTTTATGTGTTGTTTATTTTTAATTTGCAAGTGGTCATTAAGTTAGCTCTACTTTTTAATTTTGTAATAAAAATTAAAATGATAAACGTACATTTAAATTCACCACCCTGCATAAGACCACCTGGTTGTCCAGATTGTGGTGATGGTACACCAGCCAAAAGATTACCATGTTGTCCACCAGGTCCACCACCTTGTTGTGCTGCTTTCATCATTTTCTTGTATTTACTTCTTCTATTTTGAAACCAAATTTTCACCTGAAACAATAACAAAAGAAAGAAAACAATTAAGTAAAATTTAATAATAATTAATAATTTTTTTCTTTTATTATATACATTAGTAGAGTTTATTACAAGAACGAAAACAAAAAAAAAAAGTATATTAAACCAGCACGATTCATAAAATACATATATATATAAATATATCAAGATATTTTTTTTTCCTTTGAATTGCATAATTCGTCGGTGCCTCAAGTCAGTTTCATTCGGGCTTTGTAACTTTAATTAACTTGGTCGTTGCATAGAAGGTGGGAAGGACCGGCATCACGTCAAAACGAGTTCATTAAAAATCCAAGACCTATATATATACAAGATATGTGCTCAAAGAGTCAAAAAATAATAATCAAGAAAAAAAAAAAAGAAACACTCCAACTCGTCTCAATATATATATACGTGTAGTTTTAGTTTATTTCAAGAAGAACAAACAAAAATATATATATATGTGTATTTACGCATGCAGGAATATAGAAATATACGAATAAATTTTTTCCTAATTGTTGACGCTGGAAAAAGCGTGATGTTGTACGATGAATTGTGTCCCCGACAAAGGCCGCGTGCCTTATATATTTTAGAGCACCTATACATAAAACTCGCCCTTGACTTTTATCGATGTTTATTACCGTGAGAGTTTGTACAGGAGCATTGTACTGACACTATTATTTGTTAATGTATATTTATTTATTTATTTTATTATAAAATATTCTCATATCTTAATGCCAACAAAAGTAAACTGGTAATAATCATATCATTCAACTGTCGACCTGTTTAAACTTACTTTTTTTTGTATTTTAAAAATAACTTTTTTAAAATAACATTATTATGTTGCTATGAAAATAATTGTGTATATAGCTAAAATTACAATTATTAAAACTGAAATTATTTCTAACAAATTAATTATTTAATAGACAAAAAAAAAAAAAGAAAAACTCAATAAAATATTCTGCTTATATTTTCGAAGCAAGTGTCTGTCATAATTGTCGAGTGTGCAGTATTGATAAAAGAGCATATATATCTCAAAGGTATATATTATTTTATATTTGCAGGTCAGTAACGTTGAAGCGTAAGAACTGTATGTAAAATTCTACAAAGGCTTTTGTTAACCAAAAGTAATTTTTTAAGTAACATTTAACGGAATATTGAAATAACAGGTGCATATAATTATGTCTAACTTTAGGCATTTTATTGACACTTTGACTTGAATACCAACGATTGAAAGAATTAAATAATTTTCAAGATATTGTCGTAAAATAAAAGAGCTGTATAATATAATGTTGCCGTTGTTGCTCGAAGGGTGGTTAATTTAGTACATTCGAAGCTGTCAAAACTATCAGCAGGTAGTCTGGAAAATACAGTGAAATAACTCCCCATGTATACATATACTGTAGCATATCGTTTTCAATTTCTACCCCATCTATTCTGTGATTGTGATTCAATATTTATTATCATGTAGATGTGCGACAGATTAGATTGGTGTTGTCTGCAGGGAGTCACATTGTGATTCAGAGTCACAGGTTATGAACTCACTACTTAACTCGATCAACATCATGCGTGCTGTACACTTAGAATCTGAGATAATTTTTTTTGAAATATTTATAAAATATATGAATCTAAAGTTATTAATTATAGTAAGAATCGATTGAAAATATAAATTTCATTTGTCTGATGAAAACAGGCTTTTTCTACTTGACAAAAAAAAAAGTTTACTTTTCTAAGTACAAAAATTAATAATCAATTATATTTCATTTAAACATGAAATTAAATTCTAAAATTCAGCAAATAAATATGATAAATAAATTTAAAAGGAAAAAAATTGATTATTAATTGTAAATTTCTAATTAATTGTTTAATTTATAAAATATATGAAATATAGCTGGTACTCTCAAGTTTTAAATACTAAAAATAAATGAATAAACTTTGATCCCAATTTTCAATATACTTTACAACTGCACAGAACATTACACTCTAGAACACATGGACCAACATCTTCATAAATAAATGACTCATTATTATTATTGTTTTAATTATTGCGTGGCAGGTGTTTTGAATGCATCAATGTCTAGACCAATGTCAATTGTCAAACATCGACATACATTGTATACGATGAATTATGACGATAGGACTAAATTACTTTGATATGATTATAAATCATGTCTTATTATGTATCATACATTTATTAAGTTGTAATAATTTACATATGAATGTAACATGTATACATATGTATACATGTGCATATAAACTTGTCTGATATTGTATATTTCATCCGAATTTTTAATATCAAAACTTTCGTGAATTTAAAATATTAACAACGATCTAAATTACCCAATTATACAAATTTATACTTTGGTATTTTAATCATGATAAATATATATACATAAAGTAAATGAGTGTCAGTATTATTTAGGCAACTTGTATCATCTATATCATTATGTCAGTTGATTATTATTCAAATTTTTGTTAACGCTATTATTTTTTAATTATAATTTATATTTGTTTGTTTATTATACTCACAGCGAACAGAACTTTTTGCATATTATTTTACATTATTATTCATTGATTTAGAAGAATTTTTTTCTTTTTATTTTTATTCAATCTGTTATTTCAGTGCAATAATCATATATTTGAGCAGGCTATCGACTGATCTCGTTATATAATCTACACTTATTATTATCATTAAGTTGTACATTAAAATCATTACGTCAAAAATTCATAATTTGAAATTACAAAAATTATATTTTCAACTCTTTTTAAATATAGGAAAAAGACTTTTTTAGATGTTAATTTAACATTTGCTTAAAATCCTGGATTTTAATGATTAAAAAATTATTTAAAAAAAAAAACTTAAAGTATTCAACATTTAATATTCTAGACAAATATTAATATAACATTTACTTGTTACTTTATCATTTGTAACTGTGCAGAGTAGATTTTTATTTTTATATTTTTATATTTTCACGTTTCATTGTATGAAATGTGAAGGTTTTCGCATTGATATGTACATTTTTTTCGCTCGACTGAGCTCACCATGTTTCCTGCGTAACAGCCTCGATGCGCAATACCACCTAACAAACCGAATTCCGAACAATCATCATTCCTTTTCATTTTTTTTTCCTTCTTATTTATATTGCAACAAAAAAAAAAAAAAAATCCATCAAATACTTAGTAACTAGCTTGAGTTTTTAAAGAAATCAAATAAATGCGTGTCGAGATGGCTTATGAACTAACGAAGCGCAATTCCATCAAGACAAAACAAGACAATATTTTCAGAAAAAAAAAAATTCAAAACTAATAATAATAAATAAAATGATAAAACAAATGGCAAACCCAGCAATGGTTCTAAAAAAATTATATAAATATAAAATTGAGTTATAATGAAACGTTACAAAAAAAAATTATACATCAAAAAATAATATATAAAATTATAATAAATCTGATGAAAAATTAGTTCATATGCGTACTTGAGATTACAAACACGTTGATGAAGAAAATATATTTATATATTGAATTTTTTACTTTTTTTTTTTTTTTTTTTTTTTGCAACAACATTGTGCATGCTCAAGACATACCTCATCACTCGGATCTTTTGTATCCGTCATCGAGGCATTATTTTTTGTACTTATTTATAATGCACACGTTGCAACTTACGTAACGTATATATATTTTTCTAATATTTTTTTTCCATTCTCCTAGAAGATGCCAGTGGGTGTCATTAATGATTTTTTTTTTTTTTTTCAAAATTCCCAGCAACACATTGCCATTAAAAATAATAAAAATCAATTTATATCCTTGCTCTAACAAGCTCCCAGAGAATTCAATATTTTTATTATTTTAAATTCATAAAAAGAAATAAAAAAATATTTTTTATAATAACAAACTAAAATAAATATAAAAAAAGAAAAAAAAATTCTTTCAGTCGTTGTTGAGGCAATTTGCCAAATACAAGCATTGACTTTATAACGTTGACCGTACTGCAGAAACAGTCATCCAGAGAACGAGGAACTACACCTCGGTGAACACGGCACGACATTGTCCTTGTCCCTCTTTTACATCCCCTCAACAACTTTGTGACTTTCCATTTGTCTCACGCCCCTTCCCCTTCTTTCCATCTGCTTGTACAACCATCAACCTCAACCACCTTTTTTGGATCCGTCGGTACCAAGAAGTTTTTTTTTTTCGTCGTCCTCGAAGACGATGAACATCCACACAACTGTCCGGCAAAAGCCACAATGACGATGTTCATGATACCATGACCAAGGTATCCTCCTACGAAACGGGAGTGTAGTACTTCGTTTTTTTTTTTTTATATTGTATTTTTATTTGTTTTAATGTCGGATATAAAAATGAGACAAGCATAAATAGTAGACGAAAATATGCTTTATGAACAGTGAGTTATTTTTTTAAAGGAGGGATAATGGAAAATAATGACATAAAAAAAGAAATAAAAAAATGATATTGTGTGGTTGTAAGGCTCGTCATGGGAAATGATGTTTTTGTATACACATCAATTATTTGGTTGATCAATGTTAATTAGGCAGCATGAACCACGTGGATATGAGACTGACAAATTTAAAATATTTATGGAACATTTGATTTTTAATTTTAATTTTAATATATTGATTTATTTTTTTGTTTTTCAATCAAATAAATTATTTTAATGTAAATATTAAGCACCACATTCATCATAAAAGTCATGAACTTTTATAATAAAAATTTGAACTCTGCTTAAAATAGTTCAAGATAAGTAACTTAATATAGCTCAATATAAGTAACATTAATTTAATTTAATTAACACCGATATACGTCCAATTTTAATGTATATTTTAATGTCCAATTTTTTTATGAAACTTATATTTAAATTTAAATAAACATACTAAACTTTGCCCAATTTTTTACGAGATTTTAAATCGATACATCCGAGACGAAATTTTCAACTATTTGAACGAGATAGAAAGCTATTTGTATCTGAAAATGCTCTCTGTGAGTGCTTTCACAGAGAGAATCGAGAAACTCTCTGATTCGTCTCTCTGCCAGAGATGATCGCCTCTGAATATATTTAAGAGACCATCGAGAGATATTTCAGACATTGAAAATATTCATATCAGGGTAGTAGAGATGCTTATCTCTCGGAGCTATCTCCAAAATGTTTGTACTATGTTGAAAACTATTATGTTTGTAAAGTTTATTTTTTTTCAAATGGCTCAATGACGAATAGATGGACTCCGGTGCTAACTCGTTGAAACTTGGAAAAAATTAAGAAGCCCTGTGGTCTAGTGGTCATGACGTTTGCCCAAAAGCAAAAGACCCGGGTTCGATTCGATAATTGACATTATTTTTGACTTGATGTCATTGAAACTATTTGAATTTCAAGTTCTTTATTCACTTGTAACCTGAGTGGAACCCTCAAATAGATAAAAAGAATAAGTTTTAACTATTTTATTATTGGTAAGGAAGAAAAACGTCTATTACCTCGCCTTGATATTGTACGTTCAATAATACACTGATGCATATGAAGAATCATTGATCAGTGTACTTATACACAATACAAAAAATGTGTGCGTGTGGCATACGTTTATTGGATTATTAATATATTCTTCATATTTTCAAACGACGCACATAAGAATATTCAATGAAATAAATATACATGCATGTAAGACTGATATTATTATATTTATTTCATTGAATATTCTTTTTTATTGTAGAAAATGTCGCCACAGTTTTTGGATCGATGCACCGTCAACTATAAGCTTGCTGAAAATAAACACGCGAGTGCAACCAGAAGAGCAAAACGTTAAGGAGAGATAGTTACGGGAGCGTGCACCCTCTTTTTTATTTTTTTTTTACATCTTCTTGTTTGTCATAACACGACTTTATCAACTTGAAGCAATCAAATTCTTTTTCTTTGCTCTACACCTCCAAATAATGATAGTTCAAAACATACAAAACTAAGACCATGCAAGATAATACCGTTTTGACCTGCTCCACGGTGCATGTACATTTCGTGCTCCTCTTTTTTTTTTTTTTTTTTCTAGTTTGCGTTTCTATGCGAAAGAAAAAATGATAAAACAAAATAAAAATGTCATTTTATATTGTTGAACATGTACTTTACCATTCCATTGTTTAAAATTTATTTCTTTTGTTTAAAAAATATTATGATTATGTATATTATATATTTGTTTTAGTAGGCTGCAAGTGATGGCCTCGAAGCCTCGTGACAATGACCAATTAAGGCAAATGACTTGTTCAAGTTGGAATTTGTTAGACAATTTTTATTTATTTTTTCATTTTTAATTGTCTTCTTAAATGCATAAAAACTTTTACCAATTCTTCTAAAAATTATACCAAGAAAATAATAAAAGTTTATGTTTCTATTTCTCTGTTTTCAAAGAAGCTTTATAATTTAAAATATATATTATATCTTGTTTGAAAAAACCTTTATTGTGCTTTTTAAATTAAACTCCTACGTTTTTTTTTTTCTCAAAATTTTAGTTTATTTTCTATTTTTTAGTTAACTTTATCTAAAGATTACATTAAATTAAATTCAATTAATTATCCAGTTGAATTTAATATTAAATTGTGAAAACAAAATTTTTTTTCAAATGACTGTATGACTGTAGATGATAAAAATATGTGTTAATAAACATCTAGGAATTTTTCAATGCTATAAAAAAAATATTTACTGATAAATGACATGATGAATATATTGATCAGTTGATCTCTCAACAAAAAATAAATTAATAATATTAAAAATAAATAAGTTAGTTAATTAAAAACATAATAAATCTTCATTAAAATTTTTCAAATACTGATAGAAATTTAATTCATCAATTAAAAATACATGAAAATCATTCAATGATTTTTTAATTTATCATAGATTTTTAATGATATACTGTACTTATATAATTCAATTAATTTTATATTAATGTTGAACATTTTTATCACTCGACACACCTTGTTGAATTTTTAGTCAGTGGGTCACGCTCATTCTGGCATCTTTATAATATATTTTCACACGTATTATCATTATATCAGTGAAAGAATGATTAGCTACCGTGCTGTTTTTACAAATACTAAATACGTTGTTAAATAAAACAATAAAATATTCAAAGCAAGTATTCATTGTGTGCGTGTATTTCATGATGCTATTGTCTTATGTTTAGTAGAAGCAAGGTGAAATTATGTAACACAAAAAAAAAATATAGATATTATCAGAATAGAAGTCAGCGATCACCGTATGCCATTGTGACGTTATTCTGTTTGTTTATTATTTTGTCTTAAAAATTACTATATATTAAATACTAAAATGTATGATTTTATGTGAATAATTTTGGATGTTTTGGATATTTAAATGATATTGTAATTTTTTTAATTTTAGAAACAAGCAAGACTATATTTAGTCAGGTATTTTTTTGGATGAACTATTAACAAATTTATTGACACTAAAAAAGCCGTTGGTTAGTCCTGGAGAAACACTTTAATGGCAATGAATTACCCTAATAAAAGGTAACAACGTCGGTCGTTTTCACGGTAGAATAACAATGGGGCAACATGAAACATACATACGTTGTGTATGAGCTCTCAACGAATGTTATACATATTGTCCCAACTGGAATATTTTTCTAATATCCTGTCTCTTTGATATTGATGCATTGACCGGATGCAAACGCAAGCATTTGATGTCTATTTGACTCACTGCTCACATGTCGTTCTAGAGTATATTCTGTATAGTTGTAAAGTGTTTAAAATGAGGAATAAAATTTATTAATTTATTTTTAGTACTTCAAACTTGAGATAACTACATTTTATATATTTTATAAATTAAACAATTAGACACATAAATATGAAATTTACAATGTATAATCACGTTTTTACAGAGGCGTAGCCTTTACGTATTGAAATCATTTGCTAAAAATAAATAATCTTCTAAACTATTCTAGATAAAAAACTTTGAAATATACTTAAATTGAAGGTATTGCAAATATCTAACAACCAAGGATGAGAAAGAAATTTTTTTATAAATTAGTTAATAAATTGTTGATAAGATTGATGATAGATAAAGAAAAAATTTGCAAATCGAAATGTTATGAAAACTAAAAACAAATCATCGATGCAATTTTTCGCCAGAATGTTTGTTTTATAACAAGCTCGACAAAATTAAGATTTCGTTTTTTTTTATAGTTTCCAGAAATTTGTTGATTAACAAAATATAAGAAATTGCGTTTTTTTATCCATCTCATAACTTTTTAAAAAATTATCTCACAGAGTTTTATTTGTTCTTAAAATATTTCTCGTCAATATCTCCACAGCCAAGGCTATATATTTGAAAATCTTGAAATTACCCACTTTCAATTGTGAGACAATTATTGTTTATAATAATAGGTATCCTTGTGAACCTTGTGATGAATAAATAACTTTTAAAACATTAGACTTGAAATTTCTATCATATCCTTGGCTGTGGCAATTTTTATAAAGAATTTTTTGAGTGCAGCACAATTTTTTTGCGTTAATTTATTCTAAAGTTATCAAGTGGATACACAATTACCAATTTATTATTAATTTTTTCTGAACAAAACGTACGCATGTGCTCATCAAAAAATATGTATCGGTGAATCGGTTTTCATTTTTATCGATCCTTTATTTAAATAAAAACATTAAAATAAAAAATTCGCCTCCGTAATAGTAGATATGAGTAAAAAGATGAGATTACAACGAGAAAAGAAAAAACAAATATATTTATATATACATATAGCATGGAGGTGAATTCACGTCCATGACACATAATTATCATATCATATATGTTGTGTTGAGGTTAGGTTTAAATGTCATTGTTATTATTATCTACAATATTTATATTCGAATCAAGAAGACTAAAGACCAGGAGAGTAAACTCCGGTGGAACAGGTAACATTTGGTGGCTTGATATACGTCGTAAATGAAGAGTGAGCCACTCTCTCACAAGCTGCGTACTACGTTACGTATTTCCTTATCCCTGCACTCCTCGAGGAGTGCTAAATAATGTATTTATTTATTATTTCATATCACAACATACGGCTATGTCAGAGCCTCCATGCATGTGTAGGGCTTGTAGGTGAGCAAGGAAACAACTTGCGCGTTACGTAGTGCGCAGGTTGTGAGAGGGTGGCTCACTCTTCATTTACGACGTATATCAAGCCACCCTCCACTCCTAGAGTTTACTCTCCTGGTATCTAGTCTTCTTTATTCGAATAAATATTCTTAAAAAATATATAACAACAATAATCAATATAGTTGTATAATAAAAAAACCCATTCACCGAAGTTTTGAAAATTTTCAATTTTCAACGAGAAGCGATTTTGTTATCAAATTTTTTTTTTTTTCCTTAAAGTTATTTTTCATATAGTGTATATGTTCCTCACATCTTTTTTTTCGTTTTACTCATACTTGTAACCATTTTTCATTTCATACCTCTCAATATCTTTAGATTCTTTATATTTTATACATTTTTACTTTCCTTGTTTGTTTATTTTTCTTTTTTATTTATTTCTAAAACTGGATGGGACATAATTACAAAATAAGGATCATTAGATTGAGGGGAATTTCCAGTTTTACATATCTAAAAATTAAAAAACTTCATAAGAAAACTAATCGGTGAACGTACTCCCTTAAGTAAACATTTTTTTTTTTTTCGTCAAGTAGATTAATATTTTCGATCAATTCTTACTATAATATCAACACTACAAAGAAAAAAAAAAGTTTTAGTTTTATATTTATCCGGCAGATTGTGTATAGTATTAAAAACTTTAGATTCATATATTTTAGATATTTATGAAATTTTAAATTTAAACAAATTAATGTGAATTATAAAACCATATATTTTTTATTCATTTCTCATATTTATTCGCTCTTCAAATATAAAATGATAATAAATTTTCCTTCTACCTCAATAAAACATTGATTGATAAATAATTATACCCTTGAATTTTTAATTTTTCCATCTGCTATAGACATAACAAAATAAGCTATGCTTGAGTAAAATCGTAATAATAAGGGTTGTTTGTAATGGGGGAGTATAAAATATTGTTTCCAATAATATAGTTTAAAAACTATAGTCTAGCCATGCTGTTCTATTGTCGTTATCAAGTACACAATTAGCTATACACTATGAACACTATGCAATATGCAAGTTCTAATAAATTTTATTTAATATTTCATTTAAAATGATATCTAGATGTTGTGTATAATTATAACATTTGAGAGCTCAAAAGTACCCGAAAAAAATAGGAGCTCGAAAAAAAAATTTTTGGAACTTGCTAATCGCACATTTAGTTTTCCCATTTAAATAACCCCAAGTAGATATCTAACTCAATTTCCGACAGTCAACATCCACAGATCGGCGTCTAAACGTTACGCTCAAATTGTCTGATTCAACATCGATACAGAGGGAGACCTAACACAATTCCGTGGGCCTTGACAAAATTCTGTGAGGAACCACTTGTTCTTAATCTTCCTCACAGAATTTTTTCAAGGCTCACGGAATTGTGTTAGGACTTTCTCTGGATCGATTTCCGACATCCACCGGAGGTATTTTCGCGTAATGTTTCGACGTCCAACCAACATATTTACGGACGTCGGACCGAGCTCCAAGCTCGAAAATTGAGCTCGGATCGACGTCGAACGGAGGTTCAATTTCTACCTGGGATATAGGAAAATAACAACATGTTCAATCAAATCTTATTTACTCATCGAATTTTATAGCTACAAGGTTGATAGTATATTTTTCTGGAAGATTGTAGAAAATTACATTAGATTAAGTTAAGATCAAGTTAAATTCCACATAAAAAAAAAAACAGATTTTCTTTTTATTTCAACAAATATTAAGATTTTTTTTTTTAACACAAACTTAAAAATTATTATAGTATATGAATCGCATTTATAGATTATTAGCATTAACAAAAAAATTACTCGTGAACCTGTGAAACAGATTATATTTGATTATTTTATTTCAAAAAATGAGTGAGCAACATCTTGAAAATATATATTTTTTAAACTTAAACTATGTCTATGTTCATTATATAAGAACGTTATCATACCACAAAAGTTGGAAATTTAAATTTTTATTTTTTTATGAAGCACGATAAAGATGAACAAGATAATATATATACTTTTTTTTTGTTAATAATAAAAGAAAAATTATTGCAGAAAATTAAAAAAAAATTATTTCGACAAGATGTCAGTATATATTTGCAACGAGTTTTTGTTAATTATTTTCGATTTACTAAAGAGGTGTTAAACTTAATAAGAAATCGAAGGTCTATATATCTAATTTTTACGGATTCAAATGTTTAATTTTGTTTTATGTGTAGTTTAATTTAATCTTATGTAATTTTCTATAATCTTCCAAAAAAATCTACTAATAACCTCGTAGCTATAAAATTCGACGAGTAAATAAGATTGGTTGAACATGTTGTTATTTTCCTATATGTTATTCAAATGGGAAAACTAAATGTGCGATTAGCAAGTTCTAAAAAATTTTTTTTCGAGCTCATATTTAAAAAAAAAAAAATTAAAATCGACACAGCCTAATGTATATTGTATATACAGAGTGATAATGGAATAATTTTTTTGTTAAACACCATTATCATATGATGTTCAGCAAAATAAACTATATATCTTTATTCCTTTAAATTTATTCTTGTCCTAACTACTACACGTATATATCTTCTCAATACTAAAACGGAAAAAAAAATAAGTTATTTTGATGTATTGCAGTTTGAGTATAAAGTACATCAGGTACACGCATAAAAATTTTATTCCATAACCTTAGACACGCTATAGAAGCTATACAATCGTGAATTTTTATGCTATGATTGTAAATATATAAAGCTACTGCTTGTAATATAAATACACATTCTTATGGTGAAGCTAAAATATGACTGTTGGTTGAATTGCGGTTGTTTCTATAAAATACTATCACAAAGTTGAGTTTGCGTGATAACTGTATAAAACCCATTTTCACCGTTCACTCAATGATCCACAACTGGCAGTTTGCAATCTTTTATTTTTTTTCTTCTTATATTTTTTTTTACATACGTATATTTTTTTTTTTTTCTGATCTTGCAGAATTTCTTTGATATGTTTTTTTTTACAGTGTAATTTATTCTTATTCTTTTGATTTTGCTCTGGATTTCTCAACACGTTTCATCCATCTGTTTTTTAGTTGTCGATTTTTCATTTATTTTTTTTTAAATTTATATTTTTTTTTTTCACAACAATTTCTTGTTCAACTCGATTCAATTTTTTTTTTTTTTTTTTTTACTGTATTTTTTAAATTAAATTACATCAAATTTACTGCAGAGATAAGCTGTATATGTATATATACGCAATCAGTTTAACAGTTTGCATTGATAATGATCAAAGACAATAAGTCAGTAATAAGGGTCAAATAAAACAATTAAAAATATAATAATTCAAGCTTCAAGTATACCAAATATACTTTTTTTTTTTTTTTTTTTTTTGAAGCATGAATTGCTATTGGATGCATAAAAGGTGTATATTTATGATGACTGTTTTCACGGATGTGAACACCCGGTATGTAACACTGTACTGCAATGAATGATCAAGCGTTGTTTATTCTATTGTTAATACTTTTTTATATTATGAATATTGCAAGCTCGTCAAATAAATAAACAAAAATAGATAAACAAATAAATATACATATATATATATATATATACAAATATGTACGAAATAAGATAAAAAAATTAACTGACCGATTAACATATATTAAAAAATTGATCAAAAAATAACAACACGAATGAATGAATAAATGAAAAATAAGCAACAAAATACAAGACCACGTCAAGCTCTGCAACAGTTGAGAAAAGTTGTTTAATTCTATATATAAATATTACATTTATATTATTCGCTCTAATTTTTTTCATCATATTTTTTTTCTATATATATTTTTCATTTCAACTATTTGTCTTTGACTGATAATAATTTTGTAATGCTGCAAAAAACATTGAATGTATACATACTACACCTTAATAAACTGGATATCGACATGAGATGTCAGTCACGCAAACTTTTTTTTTCATAATTTTTCTTCTTTTTAAATCTTTTCTTCTCTCTTGCTTATTCACCTGCTTATTTACTTATTTTCCGGACTATATTTTTTTCTATATTTTCAATTTTTTGATTCATCGTCAATGTAATAGAAAAAAAAAAAAAAATTATATGTACATGTCAGATATACCACTTAAAAACACCTTCTACAGTTAAAATAATGAAAAAAAAAAAAAAAATTGTAATTCGATTGAACTGAATATTTATAAATTACATTTGACACGATCAATATTTTACAAAATGTATATTCAGAAAACATTTATAATTTCTTCTTTTTTTAATATTTGTAAGACTGTCAAGTTTTTTTTTTTATTTATTTTGATGTAATATCGGATAAAAATTTTTTTTTTAATCTTACACTCAAACCCAGATGATCAAATATGTAAAAAAAAAATTCAAACAATTAAAAGAATTTTTTTTTAATTTTAATATCAAAAAATAAGAATTAAATTTATTTAATTTTCTTTTCTCTTCTCATTAACATAGCTTTTTTTTACTTATAATGATTATCAACTAATTTAGTTACATGTGTTGCGTGTCATGTTCTCATTGTCTCTGTCACGGTAATTTTTTTTTTTTGCTCATTCCGTTTTTTTTTTTAGCAACATGCAGATGAAAAATTGTTATAAAAAAATTATTTATTTTATTTATTTTTTGTGTCATCTAATTTAGATTGAAAATTTAAATTTTTAATTATCAA
This sequence comes from Aphidius colemani, assembly GCA_030523065.1. Taxonomy (NCBI): domain Eukaryota; kingdom Metazoa; phylum Arthropoda; class Insecta; order Hymenoptera; family Braconidae; genus Aphidius; species Aphidius colemani. The sequence goes on along the minus strand of JAPYYR010000051.1, from coordinate 36,666 downwards.
AAAATATGTTTCAAATAATTTAAATCTTATATTGAAAATATATACGAAAAATAAAAAAAAAGAAATGATTTTTTCCTTATAAAAAGAAAAAAAAAAAAAGCTAATAATTTTTATCCATCGTTTGTCCTCCCACAGCAAATCGTTGTCGGTTTAATGGGTTTTTGTCGAGACCATAAAACGCATTAAAAATTTGTACTGCGAATGACGAAGAGGATCCCACCTCCTTTGCCAAAAAATCAGACTGTGCATCTTTTTGAAATTCTATCGTATACATCATCATCAGTGTTTCTCATATAGATTTTAAAAAAAATTTTGTTAACCAACACTCACAATATATTTTTTGAAATATTATAGATATTTATTGATTGTAAACCACTGAGGTAAACACAATGGGCGTATCTGAACATCCCATATACCTATGAACCTGGAATATTCATTTGTTTCATGTTTAGAAATAATCATGGGAAGTCGAAAAAAGAAATCCTTTTTGTCTTCGATTGACGATACTTATTTAATTTTTTTTTCTTAATATTATTTTTATTTTATAATAAATATTAAATACTTAAATTATTGTCGACATTATATAGGTAAAATGAATATATTCTAGCTTTTTTTAAGTTACAAAAAAAAATAAAACAAGTTATCCATGCCATTAGCAATATATTAAAACAGGAAAATGATAAATTTATAATTATAATTTTTCATTTTATATTATTTCTAAAATAATTTTATCAATCATTTTTAAATATTCAACACCTCTGGCTATATGTATATACCGACTAAGCAATTATTTTTATTATTATTAAATCATTTTTCTCTCAATAAATAAAGAATGAAAAAAATAGTTGTATTGATATTAATATATACATACAAATAGAAAAACGGGTTTCTTGAATAAAATAAACAGTGTGAGGAAGATAGTATAAATGAGGGTCTGAAAAGATGATGATAAGTAGAGAAGATGAAAGAAATACTCAAAAGCCCATTGAGGCGTTAAATCAGGCACAATGTTGGTGGAAATATATATTCATGGATATTGAAGAAGTCGTAATTAAGCGTCAGGTTAATAGCTTAATGGAACGTTTAAACAGTAGTGCAACGAATTATATTAATTTTTGTGTTTTGAAAAGAAAAAAAAAAGGAAATAATAAAATAAATGGGCATAAATTTTAACTCGATAAATTAATTTTTATTGCCTCATGCAAAAGTGAATGGATGATTTTTTTTAACTTTTTTATTTATCAATAAATATTTTTTATAGAGAAAAAGAAAAATTGAAAAGGCATTCGATAGGTGACGCTATATGCAATCATTAAAATTTCATATTGGTAATAATAATAAATAATTGTAAATGATATTAATCAATTAGTATATTGAATATTATCAATTTTGCAATTAATTTTTTTATATCTTTTTAATTTTTTTTTTTTAACAATAATGTTTGCTTATTCAATTATTATATGTTTATATATATTTATATTCGAATTGAATTTAATTATTATCACTATTTTAAATTTAAATTAAAAGAAAAACAAATAACACACTTATGATATTATCAAGAAATAATGCGTTATCTTAAGATTGATTGAAAAGATAAATATTTTTAAACGTATATGAATAATGATAAAAAAAAAAATGGCAATGTATTTTCTGTTATATATGAATAAATTGATGTATATATATGTAGTTTCATATTGATCGACATACGCAGTCTGTACAAAATGTAAAATAAACGTGTGATGCCAAGAAGGCGCCGCATTTGAGCGGCACTGAAGATTCGATCGCATAAATCAGATCATACATTTGTTTCTTTTATTTTATATATATAATATGAAATTTTTTCTATTTCATTTTTTTTTTTATTAGGAAGAATGCAACGCAAGTCTTAGATTGGCAATGCCGGCAAATAAAACGACGGCAAAAGGACATAAATATTCAAGCGACAAGCCGTCTACACATGTATCCGTCTCGGTGTCAGCGCGCACGGGGCTGCGTTGCCATCTACAAACTAAATGCACCTTTTTTTTTTCGCAAAAAGGGTAGAGAGGATTGGGGCAAATTATAGCGCAAGTCTATTTATAGCCAAGTATTTATAGGCATAAGTGTTATGTGTTCTTATGCCACAAATCTATACAGGTACTAAATTATTTCTACGAAAAAAAAAACAAACAAATTTGAATTTGATGGAAATCATTAAATGATTTAATGACAAGTGTTGTTTAAAAATTAATGTCTACATAGGATACTAATGACAAGTCATCTCATTTAATCAAGTTACACACATAGAACAAGATTTATTATATCCCAGGTAGGAAGTGACGATGGCCACAAGCCTGGGACAAGCCTGATTACCCAGCTCTCGGGCCTGTGTCAAGATTTAGACACAAGCCCGTATCAAGGCTGGAATGTTCACAATGTATTTTCTGGTGTCATATGCTAGTGTATGAGGCTTAATACAGGCTTGTGTTCCCAGGCTTGATGATATTCTATTGATGATATTCTTTTTTTAGTTAAACTATTAGAATAGACGATTTACTGTAAATGGAAACAATTGGGGCAACGGGGATTGATCCTGGGTCTCTCACGTAGACGTCCGATGCTCTATCATCTTAACCACCGAGGTTTTCATGGGAGAGACTGTAAAAATTTTTTATATGAATGATTCTGTTCCAAACTAGATCTAAATATTATAAATTTTTTTTTTTAATTGGAACATGCACAAGTTGAGCCTTGTGTCAAGCTTGGTAAAACGATGAGCACCAGCTTGGCACAAGGCTCTGTTTCGAGGCTCGTGTGAGGCCAGGGAAAACAAAAAACACAGGCTTGACACAAGCTGGAACTATTGAGGCCTGTGTGAAGCCGGGGAAAATCAACAGTCTTGTGCCGCCTGTGCTCTCCATGCTTGATACACGACCCTCGCACAAGCCTGGCACAGTTGTTCAATTTTTTATTTTTTTTATTGTATATTTGCTCCTAGTATATACGTATACACAGATTAAAAGAATGTTTAAGATAATAACATTAATATATTTATTGACTCTAATAATTCAGAATAAATATTGCTATAAGAAAAAATAAAAATATCTATACTCAATAAAAATTATAAAATTATATTTAAAGTCGTTTAATTTTTTCAGACACACATAAAGTATTGTTCAAAAAAACTTATAAATTATTAATTTATATTAACATAAATTTAATTTTACAGATTAATCATACCTAATTTTTTTGTGTTAATTTAATTTATAATTTAACGCACAGTAAAAAAAAAAACAAAATTGTTATACTCAAATACAAAAGTAAAAAAAAAACATTCTCAATTAACATTATAATTTTATAAATCGAGTTAAATTTACAATTATGGATATATACAACTAAAAATTAATTATGCAGCTTTAACACCTAAAACTGTTTCCTATTTTACACTAAATTTTTAACAGTGTGTGTATCTAATTCATTCAATTAAATTTTACGAGAATAATGGTTTATACATAAAGAAGTGAATTAAATGAATAAAAAAGTTATCGAGATCAGATGTAAAAAACGGGCGTTAATTTTCCCGGCGATATTCTCGGCCGCATAAATCACTTGGTACCAATTAAATTCAAACTCTATCGCGACGATTAATCGATCAACACACTTTTTTTTGTGCCTCCTACCGATTTAATTTAAAAATTTTTTTTAACATATTTTAAATTTTTGTATAAAAGAATATATTCCACAAGCTGAAAATTTATATTTATTTTCTGCATAGAAATTATTATCTTGAGAAAAGTTATGCAAGTGAACTGCGAATGTTGTTGTTGGATTTTATACTCAGAGCCGTAAAAACCTGGTCAACGCATGAAAATAAAAAAAATAACTTTACAGAATAGATCAAAAGAGGTGAATCAAATGAGACCAACCAAATAGCCAATAAAAATACACATATATATCAACAGTGTAATATTTTATAAAATAATACATTAAAGTGTACGTAAATTACGTAATTTTTCCTGACTCTTGAAGCAATGCAATTATGTTTGCAACGTGACTATATGACGTATGTGAACACATATACACACATTAACGATATTTTCATATAAAAAAAAAAAGAAAAATACAGAATGCGGTATGAATTTTGTTTCCTTCCCTATTTCAATGTCATTCACGAAGTATACATAAATTCCAAACAATTAAAAAAAATTAAATAATAAATATATATAAAAAATCAAATTTTCTATATATCAATAATAAAAATTTAAATTTTTATTTATTGAAGATGTTGCGTGACTATATGCATCATACAGGGTATTGCCATTTATATAATAAAAAAAAACAATAGACAGACAAAGAAGACGCGGAAGGGTGGCAGTTCTTGACAGCCACAGGTGGTTTTCAGAAATTCTTCCTGATTGATGTTTCATATTTTTTCTTGTTTTTTTTTTATACAGCATTTTTTTTTTTTATGTATAATTTTAACGGTAAGCAACTACTCACATGTGATTGAAGAAAATTTTTACAAGAATAAACTGACCACTTCCGCTGTGGCAAGACCGATGCTCTTTTTCTTGTAAAATAATATTTTTTTATTATACAATTAATAATAATTATAATAAATGAGATATAATTTTATGAGTGTAGAGAGAAAATATTAAATTAAATATTTTATTCGTATATTTTTCATGTTCTTTTTGTTTCATTTTTTTTTTAAAAAAAGTATATTAACCGGGAAAGTTGTAGGCTGTGAGTAGATATTGTTGTATGTTAAAAATATAAAACAATGTAGCGTGTGGAAAAGAAAAAAAATTGATTCAATATAGAAGAGTGGTCATCGTTTCTCAGGACAGGTAAGTCAGAAAGTAAAAAAAAAAAAAAAACAGGTGTGTGATGTCAGGTGGATAGTACATCAGTGTCAACTCGCATACACAACTCTCAACAGTGTTTTATGTATACAGACAAACCTGACCCATCATTGAGTGATTTTGTTTTATTTTCTTTTGTTTTTCATTAACAATAATTATAAATCAATAATAAACTTGATATTGCAATAAAATTGTAGTTGTATATAATGAAATTTTCAAAATAATAAATTATTAAATTTCAAAATAAACATTAGTTATAGACGATAAACACGTGTAATATATAATCGGGATATATACTATATAGTGTGTTCTATAGATTTATTGTTGATGTATAATAAACATTACCTGGTCAGACCATGATTCAGTGCTAAGCAGTCCCGAGTCTAAGAAGAACGCGGATCAAGATCAATATACGACTGATGACTTTATTTATCATTTATAAGTATTTTTTTTTCTTTATATATATTTGTCATCGATCTTGAAGAATTTTTCCTGATCACATTTTTTTTTATTTTTATTATTATTATTACAATGAATTACGTAATACTATTTTATTGCTTAATGATTTATTGTTTATTATGAGAATACTACTTTGAAAGCTGTAAAGGATAATAATTTAAATTTTCACACGGTTTTTTATTTTTCAAAATATTTTTATACAACGTATAATATTGTTTTTAAGTCAAGTGTAGGATAATGTGAATTAAAACTCATCGAATTTATAAAAAAAATTTTCCATAGATCTTTGTACTCGAGGGCCAAGTGAATTGTATTGACTTTTTTCTGATGTTTTATTTAAAATTGTTAATACAAAATCTCGAAATACATATTGAATAATTCAGGAAAATTCAGGTTTTTTATTTTATATTCATCGAACTTGGAAATGTTTGTTGAAACAAGTTCTCCTTGATGATTAAGTAACTTGTAAATAGCCAGGTCTCTTAAATATCTACTGCATCAAATCTCATTCTATCGCAGTTCAATTTTTAAAAAAAATATGTATACCATATATCAATATTGATTAATTTGAAATTAATTTGAAATTAATAGATATGATGAATGTAGAGGAAAAGGTAAATATACATATATTTGTAAAAAAAAAAAAATTTGTAAGAACTTAATTGTTGCGAATTTGATGCAAATGCGTGAGACTTGACTGACTTGTTTCCCTGAAGGTTTATCTGTTGGACAAGGGCAGTTCTGCATCATAATTTTTAAAATATAGTCAGCCCGTGCGAGAAGCAATTAATTTATGGTAATAGGTTACAGGGTCAGTCGTTTCTTTTTATAACATGTCTTATGTTATCCAAAAGATAGCAAATATTATTTTTATTTTTTATTGTAATAAAATAGAAGTTACGATTATTTTTTAATATTTTTATAATTTATATTGAGTTCCAGAGTAACCCGGGATAAAAATTTTCAGTCATTTTGAGAGATTATGAGGCATTCTTATAAAAATTGTTGACAAAATCAGACAAGACCATGCATTTAAGATTTTTTTTTTCTCGAAAACATTCACAAGATCTTTTCAATTGGTAACTGTTAACTGATTTTAGATTCATAATGAATTATTCACAATGAAAAAAATATCTCAACTGAGAATCATCCAGTGAATTACAAAGTGCTGTTTTTTAATCTTGTATTTCAGAAATTAATTTTTTCATTTTTTATATATACTGTACTTATTTGTTGTGGTCTGTCTCTCTATATAACCAGGCTCACGGCCAGTAACTGCATGAATATTAATAAATATAAATATACGCGCTTGGCAATCCAATAGATCCACGCTCACGAGATCTAACATCAAAAATAAATAATTCAGTACAAGTATATACGGTCAAAAATATATTTTTTAAAAATGTTATTAATCCATTCATCATAAATAAGATGAAAATAAAAACTGATGATGCTGTTATATACTGAAACAAAAAATTATTTATTTTACACGCCCTTGACATGGATCATTAATAATTAACCAGTAGGAAAAGCTTTTTTTTTTCTTTTTTTCCGCGTATACATATAAATATAGTTTCCGGATCTGGACATTATATAATACGTATATGAATACATCGCTCTCAAAGTGCAGACAGACAGTTGGGCCTTGTCATTATGTATTTCCCAGGCACCGTATGTCCTTATACTGAGCCATATATATATATATATATATAGGGCCCGTCTTTATAGTCTCGCGTACAACCTGTCGCACTTTATACGCACATATCTTTAGTTTTTATACATGTAAAAAAAAAAACTATTCAACTATATACATTTCCGGCCAACTCAGCAAATTCATCATGTCAAAAAAAAAAAATGAAAACCAAATGGTTATTAATATATTTCCAAAAGAAAAGAAAAAAAAATTACCATATGAACTTTTATATTTTTGTTTTTATTCTGAAAATTGTAATTTTTTTTTTTTATGTATTTATTTATTTATTTGTTTTTTTTTTTTTATACGAGAAAAAAAACGAAAGGGCTGTTGAGTTTGTGCCAGTTGAGACCTCGCATACCGTAAACCAGAGAGTCGCGGCATCCTGCCTTTGTGAGTGTAACTCTCCTGCTGCCCTCCTCCCCTTGCCAACGTTTTTTTTGCGTTTTTTTTTTTTTTTTATTTTTTGCTTCCTTCACTTCGATCCGAGCAGTTGTTCTTGGTGTGTGCTTACTTTTATACACTAACATATATATATATTGCATTTGTTAGTACTCGTTCAGGTCTGCATCAGGAACTAAGCAAGACACGATGATGGTGCACACACCTGAGTCTGTGAGACTTAAAACTCGCGGATCGATGGGAAAGTATCTTTGCACCGGATGGCTTTACGAGGACTCGACCGCATTGGTGTATACCAGTTTCGTACGTGTGCTATTTTACTTTGGACTTGTATAATATATTATATACATCCCTCTTTTCGTGCGAACATTCCATTGCAAATTCTATAAATTTTTTTTTACATAAAAATTGTTTTTATGCGAAATTGTTCCATTTAATCATTTGACATTTAAATTGTTTTCGTATTACCAGTTTTTCCAATTCAATTTTCAATTTTAAATAACATATGTTTGTATACAAAGAAAAAAATAAATCAACTGTTGAAAATTTAAAACCGAAATTTAGTATACATGTATCAGCATGCATCAGTGTGTATTTATACAAATATTCTAAATATGATTTATGAACACGGTATTCTGAACCATTTTAGAATACCGTATTAAAACTTTAAAAACGAATATACTAAAACTATAATACGGATGTTCTAAACTTGAGGGGTACCGATTTTGTAATTTTGGAATACTGTGTACGAAATTCAAAATATGGTGTTCTAAACGATTTTAGAATACCGTATTGTAATTTTAAAAACCGATTTTCTAAAGTTGTAATACAAATATACTAAAATTCTTTGACATGAAAAAAGAAAAAGAACTTACTTATCTATTTTTTCTTAATGCCGATTGCGGGGACTTTCATACGAATATTACTAACAAGTATACTAAATTGGAATTAGAATTTTATTTTAGGATGAAATTTGTAATTTTAGAATAAAATGTATTTTAAAAATGTTCTAAATTTAGAACTATTTTTTATAGTATACGTATATTCTTTAAATTGTTTGGTTGTTTATTTTTTATCATTTTTTTTCCTCATCAATCAATCCAAATTGAATAATTCTGTAATTTTTTTTTTTACATACAAAAATATATCAAAAGAAGTATAGAGATTGTTGTTTTTTTTTCTTGATATTTATACAAATAATAAAAAATTTCATTCAACACCTTGAATGAACTCATTGCTAATACTTTAATTTGATATTTGGATTTACCTGTCTGGTTTACCCGAAAAAAAATAAAATAAAAAATTGCCTATATCGAAATTTTCAAAGAAACAGTTGAACACTTTGTGGTGTTCCTCATGTGTTATTATCTTTTTTTATTTTTGTTGGTTTGAAAAAAAATAATGATAAAGGTAACATGATAGGTTTCAACTCATCCAATTCGGAAATGAATTAAGAATAAAGAAAAAAAAAATAAATCAAAGGAATACATCGACAATAGATTTCAGTGGTTTCGTGGGATAAACGACCCCTAAGTTTTGATATTGGTAGCTGCGGCAAAGAACAATCTCAAATATTACAATAAAGGACAAAATGGGCCAGCCGGGCCAACCCTACAAGTATATATTTATTTTTGTTCAATACCACAATTTGATTGAAAACTAAACTAAAAAATATTTGACTTTTATAAATTATTGTTTATTTCGATAATTTGTTTTTATATGAAAATTTTAATATTTAAGATAAAAATTGTATATATATATATATGTGTATGTACATGAAATAAATGAAAGAATACTCGCGATACTCAAAGGCCCTGAGGCTCATCTGGGAAAAATACAAGACGAGACGATGGGCGGGGCACTTGCCTCACGGAATCCAAGGCGATCCACTCTACTCCCAAACCTCCATACCACCTTCTTTTTTAGACGACGGATAATAAGCGCGCATCAACACGTTACGTCTCGCTTTCAACGTAATATATCCGCGAACAAGCTTCTCTTTTTGAAATGAAAAAAAAAAAAATGGTAATAATTTGAGTTTTTTCTTTAACGACAAAAAATCATCAACTAAAAATTCTCTGAAGAAACCGAAAAAAAAGAGGTTTTTTTTCGATTTTTATTCACAGTGTTTGTGAATTGAAAATAAGATGTTTGAAATTGATTTCTCAAGATAACAAATGATTGAGACATTGAGCATGGTCTCAACCAGCATTGACACGTATCATTTGTTTTTTTTCATCACTTTTTGATTTGTGTGGAAAAAAACTTGGGGTTCGTGGATATTTTCAGTTTTTTTCATCCTGATTGTTATTCCCTTTTTTTTAGTGTTCGAATTTGAAATCGAAATCAGAATCTTTGTGTATATAGGGAACGATCGGTTGACGAATGATGTGTCAGCCGTGACAACTGGTGCATCCGTATCCTGAATACAAAATGAGGTGATTCAAGACTGCACTTCTTTTACTTTTAAATTTTAATATTCACATAACCCTATACTTTGAAATATATTAAATTAATTTATAATTTTTTTTTTATGAAATCAATTTATTTATGACAATAAGAGAATAAATTAACGATCTCAAATTAGCACTAAAAAATGTCAAAATATATTCAAAGAACATTATTTTAATGTTAACTAAAAATTGAATTTAAAAAAAAAAAGTGTTTATTTCATTTCAGATAGTCGAAAAAAGTATTTTAACATAAAAATTGTGTAAAATCTAGTTTTTTATTTAATTTACTATTTAACACAACTGAAAAATGTCAAGCTATAACATGTCAGGGTGTAGCAACCTATATCAAAAAAAAAAAATATATATATATACATACATACCTTTATATATAAATATAAAAAAAATGGTTGATGATAAATTTTATCAATATAAATAAGTCAAAAAAAAAATTTATTTAACTTTTCCAAGGCGGAATTTAACAAAGATACGAAGCACGTGTTCGATGGGGGAAGAAATAAATGTTTGGTGGTCCATAAAATAGTAAGGTGGCAGTCGGAACTTGTTCAAGAATACCAAGGTTAGCGAACTCGCGACTGGTCAAAAAGAGTCGCAAGTGAATGAGATGAAAAACTCGGGAATTTGTTAAAATAAACAAATGTAGGAATCCAGAGTACGTATATTCTCTCTCTATCTGTCTCTGTTTTTTTTTTATCTCTTGGCAATACTCCCATTTGCCCTTCTAGTGCAACGGGAGAAAGGGTGCACATGCACGGATCGTTTGAAGTAAGCTGACCATCGTTTTCTTGCTTTATTCTTTTCCTATCATTTTGTTATTTTTGTTATTTTTTTTTTCCATCGCTGATGCCTGCCAGTTCGTTTGCTTCTTCGTTTCTGGTATTCGTTTGTTTCATGGCGGTGTTCTCTTTTTGAATTGGCATTCCCATCTCTATACATACCGCATTGTTTCAACAATGTAATGCCTTCCTTTTCCTCGACCTCTTTTACAACATTGTTTCATTTCAAGTAACTCGATAATTTTTTTATATATAAATATTTTTGTTCATAAAAAACATTTATAACAACAAAAAAAATTGTATGATAAATCAATGTGGTTGTGTTTCAAGCAATAAGGTTCCCGAGACAAAATTTTGAGCTATCTGAACTCTATCTGAGTCTCTGGGCAGTATTTGAAACCTCTCTATGACTCTCTACACTATCTGAAGAATCTCTGATTCGTCTCTGACTATCTATATACAATGTTTGTGAAAGACGAATCATCTCTGAGCGAGAGACCAAAATTGGAATTGCCAAATTCGCATCGCTTTTTCAAAATCTCCTGTGATTGAGTAGGTAAAGCTTCCGAGTACAAGCCGTAGGCCCCGGGTTCGCCTCCTGGTCAGGTCACATATTTTTCATTTTGAAATTCTTCTGCATTATGTTAATATCGTAAATTATTATTGCGCGCGAATTATTTGGTTCTCTCGAGCTAGTTGAAAAAGATCCATTGAAGGAAATTTTTTTTTTTTCGCAGTTATTTACCGGGTTTCAAAAGATAAATAATTGACTTATATATTAATAATAATCGATTTGAGTATTTATACAAAATGTTATAAATTAATACTATTTTGCTTAGAGGGAGTCTCTGTACACTCTGACAGCGAGACGCATCAAGGAGTCTCTGAAAACTTTCTGTTTAACCAGAAAAATAATAATAATGTCAATATAGCAACAATATTTATAATAATAACGTAATAATAATAGATTATTGATATTTTTTTATGATTTTTCTCACAAGACTGTGTCAAGCTTGGGCACAAGGCTTGTCATCAAGCCCGTTGTCATCAGGTACATTTCTAAACACTTAACAACTTTGGCACAAGATTGAAGCACAAGCCTGACACAAGCGTGTGAGCTTTGTGCACAAGCTTGTAGTATATCTGGCGTAATTGTCAACTTCTACCTGGGAACGAACAAAACGATATTCAGACACGTCTGAAAAAAAATTTCTGTAAAATATGAAGGAGCAGACAATCCCTTATCTGTATAGAAATTGTTGACAAGCTTTCTCAATCTAAAATAAAAATATTTAAACTCCAAAATATTATATTTTTAAACTCTTCGTGATTATTAAAAAAGTTGAAAAAACTTTCAATTTATTTTATCAAAATTTGGAAAAAAATAAACAATTAATGCGATTAATAACAATTAAATTTTTTTTTTTCTTTTTTTCTGAGGTTGTCTTTTCAACGAGTCCAAGAGTTTGAGCACATTGGCAAAATGTTGAATTTATTAGATCGCGATAGAGGCATGGGCGTGCCACACGTTCGCCCTCACCCCCTTCAACAGTACCGTTATATAATTTTGCTCGTAGGGAACCACATTCAAATACACATGCATACATAAATATATGCAATATCAACACCCATGTGGCCTCGCCTAACCCCAATTTTATATATTTTTTTAAATTAATTTTATTTATTTTTAATTCGTGAACGCTGTATATCGTAACATTAAAAAAAATTTCAGTAATACTTGATCGAAATAACTTTGGCCTTTTTGAATCGATTCTAGGAATCAGTTTGACTATCTGTGAGACTTCATCATCGACGCCACCAATGATTTATGGTGTTAATTCGACAGTAATTTTTACCATCCTCTTGAATTTTATATTTAAGTTTTACTTCCTTTTTTTATTCAATTTTATACAAGGGAAATTTTTTACTTTGTTTTTTTTTATTTTTTATTTACAAGGGGTTGTACATTAAATTTATTTGCTAATGTATTTTTTAGGGTTAGGTTTAAATTTTATCGATGCGAAAATAAAAAAAAAAAAACCAGAGAGAAAGAAAGAGCTGAGAGGGTTAAAATCAAAAAAAAAGAAAAAGACAAAGAGTGCCGATCAAGACACTGTGGGGAAGGGGGTAACACATTATTTCAATGTTGGCAGTAATGCCTGTTATTAAGTGATGATAATGATTGGTATTATTGCCGGTAGGGTAGCAGGATGCAGGACTGGTAGCAGCGGATATAAATCATCCGTTGCTTCCTTCAACTTTGGACTTTTTCATGTATATATACACATATATTTTAAAGTCAGAAAATTTCCAGTTTAGTCCATGACAAGAAGCTGTAAATAACAAGCAACTTTTTCAGATCAATAAATTGCTAGTGGCAATATTTTCTCAAATATAAAATACTTTTTTTATTTAAAGTTTAAAATGATTGATTTGTTTAAGTGGTGTTTAATTTCTAAAAAGTATGATGAATAATTCAATAAAAATGTGGAGAGTTGATCGAACCAGAACAAAAGAGTTGAAAAAAATAACAGAAGAATTAGAAAAGATCAATATTAATGGAACCACAATTTTGGTCTTGTTGGTTTTTTAAGTTTACATGGCTTTTTTTATTCTAGCATATTTCATTCTCAATCGAGCACACATCATCGTCACGAATTTCAAACAACACTTATTTTCGCAGTATTACTTTTTTTTATTTTGTGTTTTCTCTCCTCACGACATGAAATGCTACTATATATAATAAAAAATACTTTTAAAAAAAATAAATAACAGGAATCGATTCACAATCTATTTATGATCGACGTCATAAAAATAATAATGATAATAATAAAAAAAACTCCATAAATAAAGAGAGGTGTACATGTAAGTGAAAAAAAAAAAATGAATTTATAAAAATTTGATTTATTCAAAAGTGATAGTTTCCCACACCTTAAATTTTTATTTTTTTTGTTCATTATTTTTACTTGAGTTTTAAAATTTGGGGTGTTTCCGCGTATCCATGCATGTGTACATGTAGTCGAACATCAGTGGGTCGTATGTAACTTTTAAAGAATAAACTGAAGATGTTCTGGGGGGTCCTTCGCAGAAACATGGATGCAGTTTATGTGTATGTATGCAGACAAAATATGTGCTATATACGCAGACTGCGTGGTAATGATCATTTCCTAAAACTGTTATTTTTTTTATTTAACTAGAATCAAAATGTTTGGAATCTTTTCAAAAAAACGAATTATTCATGGAAACATGCACTGCTGGAGCAGCTGAATCAAGTTCCTAAATTTGTTAGATCGATCGTTGTAACAAGAGTATGGATTGTTGGGTACAATGATTCTACGAATCCCAGACACTTGCGCCCTTGTTTCATTGATCTGTTCGTTTTCCTGTATCACTAAAACAAAAGCAAGTAAGCACTGATGGACTGTCTGGCGGGATAACACAACAAAATTATTGAGAAAACAAATTTTTCCAAGTTGATTCTATATTCGAATAGTTATATACATATATATGTGCACAGGTGCGCAAATAATTATTGATATTATTCGAGTTAGACTCATTGTTTTATAAACCCCATATAGTAGATGTTGTAGCTAAAAGCTATCAGCTAAGACATACTTGGGTCGTATTTTTTAACACCGGTCAATATTTCCAACAATGCAGTAAAAAATTTAGACCGGACCATTAATAAATTTTCTTAAACTCAGTTATTCAGTTCCAAACAGTTAAAGTTACACTGCATTAGCTGTAAATTTTTTTGCATGTTATCAAAGTAAAAGTAGAAAGTTTGAAAATTATTATTATCATAATTGTTTCATGCAAATATAATGCCATGCATTATGCTCTATGAAATGTTTTAAATTTTTGCAATAAGAGTCGTTTGGGTATGATGTGTATACATAGGAAAATGTATATATATAGGAAAAAAAATTTGACATTTCGTGTGCTATTTATTTCAAATATATCTTGTAATATGACACAAAAATTAAACTATTAAACAAATCAATATTAAATATAATATGAAAAACATAATTTTGAAATTGAATCACTGTTAAAAAAAAAAGAAAAAGGATTTTGTTCTTTAGAGGAAATAAATGATGAAAACTTGAAATAAAATTACCTTGTAGGTATATTTTCGGGTATATTATTATTTTCATGCATTGATGGTATATGAATATGTATATATATACTGCTAATCTATAAAATGTATATATATAAATGCATATTTGTAAAAGAATATCAGTGCAACGACGTTTGCCACCAGTATGTCGTGCCTCTCGTGCCTGTCTTTTTCCGTCGGACAACAGACCATCAACCGTCGTTGCATCGCAAAACGTGAATTAAATATTACTTCCTTCTTCTCCACTCCCCTCAAACCCTCATTCGCAAACATTATAGATATATATTGCTACAGTTAAAACTCATAGAGGTATCCACATTGAGTATATTCTTTGCTTGATATTATATTTTATTTATCCCGTTGTATTGCTACGTGGTGCATCACCTCAACCACTTTCATCAATTACTGAATTAACTAGAAATTAACAGCAATAAATTGGTGCAATTTTTTGGGAAAAAAAAAATTAATTTTATATTCATTTGTCTGAAGTAATAATAGTATATTTACAGTATCTTTAAATACAAATCTAAAAATGAGGTGGATAAATATATGATAAGAATGTTAATAGTACAATTATTTTAAAATTATATATTGGGATCTCCGAATATCCAGAACACTCAGCTGATGAATTATTGATTTGATTATTGTATAATTTTTTTCCACAATGCAATTAGAAAAATAGACATTTTTTTTCTGTTTATTTATTAGTAATACATAAATTTATACATAAATTTATACTTTTTTGTATTAATAAAAAGGTATAGAAAAAGGTATACTAATAATATTGTTAAAAGTTTTATCTGTAAGTTATTGTCATATTGCCTCGAACACTTTTTTTTTTTTTTTTTTAAAATAAAAAAAATTAAAGATAATAAAATGTTTTATCAACGTTTGAAAAAAAAAAAGAAATTAGTACTGATAAGAAAAAGCTTCGGCCTTCCAAAAAATAAAAAAAATTTTAATCATTTTATATTTTACTTATTTTCAAGTTACCAATATATTTTTGTTATATTTTTTTTTTCATGTTAAATTTGATAAAATTATTTTTAGATTATTGAATTTTTTTTTTTTTTTCTTTTCCGTGATAGTTGAAAAAAATCAATTTATATACATTTAAAAATGAAAAATTTTTCTCTTTTAAAATATAAAATAAAAAAAATAATAATAATTCGTGACGGTAAAGAAATAGAAAAAAAAACGACATGTAAATCTTTCTCAACTATCATTAATGAATTTTTTAAAGAATCAGATGAGATGAATGAACACATTTTGTAAGTGATACCGTTAATATATATACATATGAATGGAAAAATATCATGTTAAAATCTTCAAAAATATGAAATGTTGAAGGCTTATGATTGGTTCATTCATGAATGATATTTATTAAGAGTAGTATAGCATTAAGATAAATTGTCTAAACAACATGGATCATATGGAGAGAATAAAGTTAGACTGCATGCCATGCTGTCACATAATAGACTGTGTAAGGGGAAAAAAATCTCAAAAGGGGAGCTAATGAAATTATCCGGTCTCAATATATACATATGATTGCACACAGTGGCCCTCTTCATATTTGTATTTATTATATATATTACATTGTTAAGAGACTACTATATAGTCTATATATGACCACATAAATAAAACTTATCTAGTTTACTCGACAAATCGACATAATTATCTCACTTATCATAAATATTCACTCAACTTATTGTGAATTGTCAATGAATTTATTATTATTATTACTTGAAATGAAAAATCATGCATGATGCATAAATATTTAACCGGTGTATGCTACATTGTATTTGAAAAAATTACAATTTGAATTATTATTAAAAATAAATAAAATGTTGATTTACAATGAATATGTAAAATGTGAAAGTATACGAGATCAAACTCCTCGGGTAGCCACTGTATATATAATATTTATAGCCAGCTCGTTATAACCAACAACAAAAAAATTTTGCTCACCAGACACTAGTAACCCTATCCCTAATGTCCAGGGCGTTACAGGTTAATGATTTAGTAGAGTCATTTGGGCCGATAACTCTGATGGCAGATGCTTGAATGCATGAAGATTATGTGGTAAAGAGGACATTTCAGTGCCCAAATCCATATTGCTCAAGTATCACAAATATAATTCGATACACTATATATATGTACAAGTAAATTATCTTGTTTCGAATAACAAATAGATGTCAAGAACATATAATTGTGAAAAATGAAATATATATTTATATACATATAGACTAGTTCATTCACTGCTGGAGCCAAAAAATAGAATGAAGTTTCTAAAATTGTTAGATTGTTGTACCGATAATATATGGTTACTTGGATATAAGGGTCATATACAAATCTCAGACACTTGTATACTCTTGTTTCATTGGTTTGTTTGTTTTTTTGTATGACAAAAACCAAAAACGAGTTAGCACTGACGAGCTTTGATCAATGTTTTTCAAGTTAAATTATGTGCGCAAATAATAATTGATACTCTCATGATATTATTTAAGCAGTACTCATTATTAAAATATATTTATTGACAGTTGTTTCGAGAACCCTATGGTGGAGCTAAGCAAAAACTCGTCACAAATTTTTCCAACAGCCGACAATATTTTTATTGTTGCAGATAAACATTTACAAAAAATTTAGCTGAAAATTTATTCTGTCAAAGAACAAAATTGATATAATTAAATGCTCATACATATATAGCTTTGACTCACCTGTGTCTGTGTCAATCCTAAACTTGCTGCTAATTCAGCTCTTTCAGGTAATGCAAGATATTGTGTCCTTTGAAACCGCCTATTTAACTGCTGTAGCTGTAGACTGCTATAAATTGTTCTTGGTTTCCTCATTTTTTTTCCTTTTCCATTTCTGAGTGATCCACCACCACCACCACCACCCAGATCATCCACAAGACTGCCACCTTTGTCACCAAGAGGTGAGAGGTCTGCAAACATACACCACCCTAATATCAACCATCAGAATCCCCATCTACTCATTCGTAGACAATTAAAATAAAATAAACTTAAAATATATTTATAAAACTAATTAAGTGTTAGAACACATGTATAAACATTATATCACGTTTGTAAATCAATTATATCAAAATTGTAAATTAAGGTATACATCATCGTACTTCATACAACACAATAAGTTTGAGTACATAGCCATGTATATATACACACCAGCTCTATTGAAGCTCACGTGGACATTTGTACGATTTAATCAGTTTGCTAATTAATTACCGTTCATCACGAAATTAGTTTGGGGAATTACACAAAGGATATTAAAATGTTGTCGTACATTCACGAGGTGTCAATTTGATCCATCGGAAATTAAAAAATCTAACCAATTCTTTGGACTAAATTCAAATCTGCTTATGAAAATCATTACAAAAAAAAAAAAGACTTTCGAAAAATAAGAAAAAAATATACACGTATACTTGAACTTACATTAATCATCTCGTGACATTCTATTTCAGGTGGCAGGTCATTAAATTCCTCCGTTACGTCTATCACAAATTACCAAAAAAAAAAAGAGAAAGGCAAAATTTCATCAAACCGCAACAGTAATGAAAATTCATCGTCGGTGGTAATATGAGGAAAAAAAAAATATCTGTAATTTTAAACTACACAGAGAACTTGAAAAAAAATACTAAAATTTACAATATAAAAATTAATTTTTTTAACAGTTAAATTGTCATTTTTACAAATAAAAAATTACTTCGTGATGTCAAAGACTTTGCACTTGAAGAATTTTAAACGGAATAAAAAAATCCATACCAATTTTCATGAAAAGTAACACTTGGAAAATCCATCAAATTTATTAATTTGAACTGAAAATGGTACGGATTCGTAGATTGCAGTTATAACTCTATTTTTGGAACCATTTTTATTTATCTTCCAGTTTTTCAACTAAAAAAAAATGCATGTCACTGACGATTTTCTGCATATAGTTTATCTTTCTCTTATGACCTGACTAGATGGAAAAAATGAAAACTTTTTTTCACAACAATGAACAAGTATATAGATATATCCATCGAAATTGAAAAGCAGAACCTCGGTTAAGTCGATGAGCATTTGATCCTTATAAAAACAACCATTTAATACCTGATCCATCACTTCAAGTTAACCCTCATTGTCTTTTATTTTCTAGCCATCCCAAATTAATTTATCTGGCTGCAGGTTAAAGATTTAACGCACGAGTGACTAGAGAAAATTCTATACCCGTTGCTCCTGTCTTTCTGTACTAATTGGATAAAGTTCTCAAGCTTGCAGAGTGTTTGGGACCATTAAATTCTCATCATCATTGCTTGCAAAGATTTTGAAAGCTAGCTGTCAATTTATGACAATGATCATTGTTACAAACCAACAAAGAGGCATTGGTTGTCTTTTTTTTTTTATAGATATATAACAAGCAAAAAAAAAAGCCTGACTGACCGTTTAAAAAAGAAAATTTTTCTTTCCCATTTTCTCTAAATAAACATGCCCATTTTTCTTATTAATGCTGTATATATATTTTGAAAATTTTTTTCTTGATAGACTTTTTTCTTGAAGCCTGAATGCTATAGTTGTCTGTGCTTTCTGCAGTCTGATACAATATTTTATATATATAAATATAATTTTATGTATGTTTATATGCGTTTTAGTGATGTCGCGAGACAAGACAAGACAAGACGAGAACCGGGTCTTTTCTTGTCTTCTCTCGCAAAAAACAAATTTTTGTCTCGTCTTGTCTTGTCTCGATTTACTAAAAAAATCTTCCCCTCTCGATTTTTTCTCGTAAAAAGCCACATTTTCTCGTCTTGTCTCGAGTTTCTCGTATTTTTTACATTAGTTTTCCAACTAATCGATGATTCATTAACGGTTTTTTTTTTTCTATATGCGTACAGATAAAGCCACTAGTTCCACTGAGTCCCAACGAAAAAAAAAAAACAAAAAGAGTCGATTTATATATACATATATATGTGCATGTTTGTGACCGACGAATATATACATATAATTTATATGTGATAAAGAAAGACTGAAACTTGTGACCTCGTTGTCACTTGCGTTTGTATACATTGTTTTTGTTTTTTATCTAAATTTATCTTAAAAAAAATTTGACACAAATTTAACGACTAAAACTGATCGATGCTTTCGTTTTCTGATTCAACCTACAGGCCTTCAACGTCTCTTTTAAGATTAACTTGGTAATATAAAGCGATAATATTTGATTCAAATTACATTACAACAAATTACAACAAAGTGTCTAATGTAAGTTAAGTTCATTGAAGAAATTGAGAAAAAAAATTTTTTTAGCTATATCTTGTCCATTTTTCTTGTCTCTCGAGCAAGCTTTCTCGTCTTGTCTCGTTTCTCGACTAAATTTAAATAACAGCGTCTTGTTTCGTCTTGTCTTGTCTCTCGTCACCAGTTTCTCGTCTTGTCTCGTTTTTCTCGTGTCTTGAGGCATCACTAATGCGTTTATATATTTTCATATCTGTAGTCTATACGGTACACTAGCAGTCGAGTGTGCATGCATGATAATATCTTCTTGCAATATGTAGTTATATGTTGAATGTTTACAATGTATACTGCAGGTTGAATCACGCGATCAGCTACCCGATCTCCCTCGTAAGATTCTTGAGTTCCTCTCTCTGCAACGGCAACCGAATAAGCTCATGTCTTATCACTGCAAATCTTTTTTACCAGCACTTTGAATTTATATATATATATATAAAGAATCTAATTCCACGGTAGCGTTTACACGAGAATCGTTTTATTGCGTATTTGATATAAATTTAAATTTTCATCCAAAGTATTTATAATTATTTATGATTTTGATTTATTTTTTTATGTTTTATATTTAATTTTATTATCAATATATATATTTTCAATATATATAATTCCATACTTTTTTAGATGTTGATTTAAGATTTTAGCATGAAATACTGATATTTAACATTTGAAAAATATTTTTTGAAAATTTCAACTTTATATATTCTAATCCACATTTTAATTTTATATGATTTAGATTTTATATTCATTTTAGTGTTTGAAGAAAATGAATTTAAAAGTATCAGCTGAATAACGTTTGCTCAAAATATTCATTGAAATATTTATCATTTTTTTTCTCACTGTGTTTACTAACAGAATAATAGACATGTTAAAAACATGTTGATATTACAATAGATTTTTCTATATAGATTATATTTATTTTTACTGTTTTATTATTGAGATTGAATTAAAATATTCTACTGATATAAAAAAGTAACAACGTCACGAGTAAGTAGCGCGTGCTTGTTGCAGAAATATGTACCGATCTACATTGCGAAAATACAAATATATACTTGCATATATATATATATATATATATATATATATGCATATGATATAGAGGAGACCAAGAAATAGATGAAGAATAGCGTGCCCTGTGGTAATTAAGTAAATCACGATTGCAATGTGATATATTTATTATTTAATTAATCAAACTGCATCGTATTTTATGCGTCTGTGTGTATAGCATATACTATGGCAAAGCAAAACATTTCTTTATAGTATTAAAACAAATAAATATAAATGAAAATTATATGAAGAAAAAAGAATAAATAAAAGAAGAGCTTAGTCGCCGTGTCAAGATCCTGATGCAATTTAAGATGATGGCGCTACCTTGGCGCCTCATGCGACGGTGTATTGTATAGAAAAAAATGTAAAAAACATCAACAAAACCTCGTTAGTGCATCAATTTTGCGCTTATTATCTCGACTTTTTTCTTTAGAATTTTTATTTTATTTATCAAAACTTTATGCATTATTCATGACTTCCGCAAAATATCATGATATTAATTAAATTGTTCATGTATTTTTTTTCTATATTGTTTTAAATTTATAAATGAAATTATGATTGCTAAGGATTATTGATGTCGAGTGTTCAATATTTTCAATTCATCAATTTTTCAAACAATAGTATTCGAGGTACTGTTTCATTTATATATTTTTTCTCATTTTATATATAGTAAAAACAGACTTTTATGTACGCTATAGTTAAAATCCTTCGATTTATTTTTTATAATTTTTTATTACCCTAAAAAAATATCAAAAAAATAAGTTTGCTCTAGAAAAAAAAAAAAAAATCAATATTGTACAAGAGTTTATAACATTATATAGGAGGTTAATATCGGGGTGAGAATTCCGTGTTTCATTTCAAATCAAGTATATAGAGGATAGAAAAATTAAAATTTACATATCGGCGCAAAGAAAGAAAAAGCTTCCAGATTTTTTTTCAAATTAATTTGTTTAATGGATTTTTCGAGTGTTACTTTTGATGCAAATTGACGGATTACGCTCTTTTTATGTGCTTTGAAATGATTCCAGTGCAAAGTATTTGACACCATATAATTATAAAGTGACAAAATCCCGTTGAACAAACACATTAAAATTATCAAATAGATAATTTTTTTTGTCTTATTTAAATAAAAGTTTTTCGAATTAAAACTTTTTTTTTAAAATAAAACTCTTTTTTTCAGTAATAGCTTAAATTTAGAAATATTTTTTTTAAATATGTAAAGTTCTAGGATGTTAATATCTAAAAAGAAATTTTAACATTCCCAATTTATTTACAAATAATAATTAAAAATTTGAAAACCCTAATCATCTAAGAAACAAAAAGTCAAATAAAATGTTCTCAATAAATCAGCCTATTACTACTTATTGAATAACTATCATAACTTCATGATCGATTATCAGCTTGTATACGTACATATTTACTATATCAAAAAAAAAAAACTTTCCAGACAACTTTTGAAACCATTAAAAATAAAATTTGTAAAATTAATAGAGAAAGCATAAAATGACCATTTTGAATTAATAATAACAGCGACAACATCCAAAAGAATAAAAAAAAGCTTCTATTGGCTGATGAACGACCCATGCATGGTCGATGAATAAAATAAAAGTACTCAGTTAAATTCAATTGCTAACAATAAAAAAAAAGTTTACTCCTGAAACGATTATACTATTTTGTGACTGTGAAACATCAGCAACGATGAAAATTTTCGCCCTTTTCACCAAAATAGACAGTACATTACATCGACCTTGTGTTGGTTAGAAAGCGTATTGGTCTGGTTTTAATATTGTCTTGCGCAGGGAAATATAATTTTATCGTTAATATATTGCTTGCATACATGTGTTCAATAAAAAATTTATATATATATACGAACGAGGTGGTCGACTTGTCTCACCGCGAACATTATGAATTTACAAAATTGATGAAGGGTGAAAGGGATTGCGTGTTGAAAATCCAACTCCTCCAAACCACCACGACATAAATTTGCCTTTCGTAGAACGGTTACTATAAGGGATGAAAGTTTCAGAGTGCTGTTATAATGGAGGTCATCGGACACTCATTATTGCTTTCAAAAAGGTCATACATTTATAGCAACAATGCCAAGTGCTTGGTCAGTTTAAATTATTATTTTACAATTTCATAAAAAATATTAACTATGTTTATTCTATACTAATTGCATCCCGTTAATATTGAGTTTAAAATATATTTGAAGGATAATTTTAATTGACTACTGATATTACCTGAGAAAAGTAAAAACAGCCTAATTAATATTGTAACTTTTTTATTTTTCAAGTTCATAGTAAAATAACATAAAGTTATTGCATTGTATATAATAAATGCAAGTATTTTATGATAGATATCTTGGAATGAATAAACTATTACTGAAATATTTTCAAACACTTTGTTAGATTGTTTTTTAATTGTATATACATGTGTACTTCAAAAACTGTTTTTGCAAGATTTTCGTGGTATCCACGTTGCTGTTTAAGTTCCACTAATCCACTAAGTCGTATATCTTTATTCATATTTTATTCGACGTAAGATTTAATATACGTTTGTTAACATACTGGGGCCGTCGACCGCCGGACGATAGATCCACGCTACCAAAAAAAATATACCTGGCTACTCTAGATATACCTTCGTTTATATTTTTTATTCTCATCATTTTTATTTCTTTCTTTCATTAAAACCTTTATTTTATTTTATTCTTTTTTTTCTTTCAGAAGTATTTTTCATTCACCGCTGGAGATGTTTAGAATTATATTTTTAGATGAAATTTTTTTATTTTTTTGAAAGAGGAAATTTTTTTTGCTACAAACATTTGGTAAAAGACAACGTTACTTCACCTTCCTTTTGACGAAAAAAACAAAACATTAGGAAAAGAAAGACCACCAGAACGAAGAAGAAAAAAAAACAGATGAAAGAAAATGAAGTATAGAAAAAAAGAGCATTTTAAATTTTTTGAATCACTTGACCAAAAATAATAATCCGAAGGATCTAGATGTTTTTTATTGGACATGTGTCGCAGGTTTTTTTTTATTACAAGATCACACAAAGCGACACTGACATAATGAACAAATCAATAAAAAACAAATATAAACTAATTTGGAGAAGCGTTATTCTTTTTTCATTGTATGTAAACAAAATCTATGGTATACCATCGAAATTGAAATTTTGATGATGACTACTTGTCTAGTCAAGTAAACAATTGCTCAAGTAAACAATCACCAACTAAATGGTTATGTGATTATTGATTTTTCTATTTGATATGATTATCTTCGGAATGGTAAATAAGCAAACACTTGTAAATAATAAATATGGAGTATATATAAACAGTTTATAGCATATTAGATCATAAAGAATATTGAAATTAAACTTGGCTATTAAAATATCTGAAAAATTTGTCAATTCGTTTTTCGTTTCACAAACGTTGTTCTATACACAATCTATTCCACAATTCACAATAATCGATCGGTTGAAAATTTATAAAAAATACTTTCGATATCCTTAGTATTTAAGAGTTGAAAAAAGAAATATTAAAACTAATTCTTATGTATAAAAATGTGTAATAAAAATTGTCGGTACATACAGTTTGGGTATTCACCGTCCTTAGGTGGTGAGGGACACTGAGATGCATACGATCCAATGTGATATCCATATGTTTGATGCTGATGCATCGGTGCAAAAGGATAACCAGCGAGAGCAGATCTTGGACTTGGAAATCCAGCATCAGCATGTTGTTGATTACCACTACCTGGTCCAGAACCTTGATGTCCAAGACCTCCTACTTGATGAGTAAATTGATGACCACCTGGTACATTATGTCCAACTGAATAGCCACCTCTTAAACCCGGATTATATAAATTGTTATGTTGTAGTTCAATAAATGCACTTTTATTTGATTGTGATACAGGTGTACTTGATGCACTATCACCACCATTACCACCTTGTGGTCCTGGTGTTACAGAACCAAGACCTCCATGATGAAGATGTTGATCCATATCTGAACCACCACCAGTTGAACCACTTGCACCACCCGTTGTAGGGCCACCACCACCACCACCGGACATACTGTTCGGGGTCGGTGTACTCGATGGACAAGGGTCGCCCGCCCCGAATGGGCTCCCCAGGTCCGTAAAGTTAAGCGTCGTTGTGCTCCCCGGATCCACCTTAATAGCGACGTCGAGGCCACACACGGCACTTGCCGACGTCGCCGCGACCCTGAATCCACACGGGGCCCGAATGATGGGGCCTGCCCAATTTACTGTTTCTTTTATTATAATTTAATCAAATTTATCACTATTTTATAATGTAAATTTTTTAATTATTTTTTTTTTTTTCAATTAACACTTGTTTGACATTTATATAAGAATATTATATTTTATTATTGTCTATATGTATATGCTGATTTTTTGACAATGGTATATTTTGACTTCACTTGACACATTCACAATATACACAATTGAATAAACAAATAAACACAATTATATATTCCCACAATACGTAATATTTAAATATAATCCAAAAGAATTAAATATAATCCTGAGTTCGACTGATTTATTTCACTACAATTATAAATTATAATTTTTTTTTTTTATAAAAAGTATCAGTGTCAGCTTGCTAAAGTTTTCATACTTATTGATTCGTTAATCGATATTTTTTTCATTATTACTCAATAATGAATTATTTAATTTTGACATAATCTTCATCAAAATTATTAATATTTAAATTGAAAAAGTTTTATTAAAATTTTCAATAATTCTATTTAAAATAGAGTTCAGCAATTGATGATTTTAAAGTTAAATATTTTATCACTGATTATATTTTACATCCCCACATACAAAAATACTAATCACGTATGCAAAAATTCACAAGAATTACCGTCGGTAAATCAGCATCATGTAATAATTATAACTTGATCTTAATTTTTTTTTTTTAACTATATGCCAATAGTATTTTTTTGGGTTATAAAAATTACTTAAAAAAAAAAGATCTTTTCTTCAAAACACCAAATTCGTAATTATATAATTATAATTATTATTAAATTATTTATTTATTAAATTTTAATTATCACAGCCCAAAGTTTGATGAACAAAACAATATTGCTGTATCCCAATACATTGAACAAACTTCACGATTATTTTTTTAATTAATTTTTTTAATAGCAGAGAATAATGAAAAATAATGAAAAAATACACCAATTTTATAACGTCACTATTATTTTAATTCGTAAATAATAATTCAAAAACAAATTTTAAAAATATACGTTATATTGATTGAATATCGTATGTTAAAAAATTTATCATAACGTCAAAAGAATAGAGCAGAATAACACGAAACACAGTTCCACACAGTGCTACACGCTTCACGATCTAAACTCGTATAGTATGAAACCGTTCTCTGTCTACAG
This sequence comes from Aphidius colemani, assembly GCA_030523065.1. Lineage (NCBI taxonomy): Eukaryota > Metazoa > Arthropoda > Insecta > Hymenoptera > Braconidae > Aphidius > Aphidius colemani. Next base: position 10,171 of record JAPYYR010000051.1, on the reverse strand, counting down.
ATTATCCAATAGTCGTAATAAATGATCACCATGTGGCGCCACTGTTGTGTACGCCTTAAAAAATTAAATATACAGCTGTGATTGGTTACAAAAATTTCGCCCTACCAGTTGTCCAGTGACGTTTACAGATTTCATTGGATAAACGGAGGCCATTATGGTGTCAAACAGGCGTACACTACTTTTAACCATCCCTTTTTCTCCCACTATCAATGATTTAGCTCATATTATTTTTTACCTACTCAACTCATAAGCTAGAAATGTCACATACACTCTTCATCACTGGTAGAATTTTGTACTCTAACCTCACACTATACCCAAGTCATCTTCGTATTACTTTCAAACTTCTAAAATCTTTATTTTTTTTATCACTCTTATACAGCATATCACTGTGAAATAAAAATCACACTACATTGAAAAAAAACTTTATTTATTTGGAAAATGAAAAAAAAATAAAATTCCGGAGGGAACATTTCAATATTGCTTTAATTTTCATTTTCATAATTTGAATTAATAAGAAAAAAAAGTTTTATTTTTCGAATGTTGCTTTGCATCACAACAAGTTGAATTACATATACTTCGTGGCTATATCGTGAAGTCAAGAAAATCAATCATACTTTGAAGTGAAATAAATGAAAAAAAATGTAAAAATTATTAGTATGAATGCTTTTATAGCCACGCCCGGTTAGACTTGGTGGCTAGACCTTTTTTACTATATATATACCACTTCACCCTTGCGTGTTTGCGAAGATCAGTACAAGGATTTATAAAAATTTTTTCAAGAAGTAAATAATAATAAAATTAAAACGGCAAACCCTCACTTGAGATAAATTTCCACACTCTCAATATATATTATATTGAATTTCCATATCACCTTGCCTTGGATTGCTTGACAACTAACCTCGTGTTATAAAATCTATTGAACAGAATAGTCGAACAATTTTATGTTTTTATCACACAAAAGTACATATAACATGTTTTTTAAAAAAGTACTTGTTGTTTCAGTATACAGCCACATTTTTTTAGTATACAATGTTTTTTTGCTATAATAAATAATTTTGTGACTACAAGTCAGTAAACTCGAAAAAAATTAAAATAATATTTCGAAATCAATTACTGATATAAAAGTTACAGAAACACTAAAATTATTACTTGATTCAAGTTTAGGGTTTTTTTGTAAAAAAAGAAGAAAATTCTAAAAAGAGCTTTTTTTTTTATATCTAATCAATCTTTTGAAATAAATTTCTATCAATTATTATTGAGTAAATAATAATAGAAATAATTAAGTTATTATAATATATATTTCACATTATCATGTGAACTATATTTGCCCTTGAAATATCGGCATTAATATTTCAAAGTAATATGATAATGTTATATCAACAATCATAATCATTGATCAGTTCTAATATATATCGGTTCACACCTATATGTATACCACATTTACATATAAGTGTAAAAATAGTAGTATCTCACCATGCATATCGAAAAATTCAGAAGCTTTTGTTGTTGTTACAAGGACTTGGCAATTATAGAACAGCTCAGCTAAGACAACTTGTTGACCAAGGGATCTTATCAGGAGATTCAATCTAGAGTTCTTTCAAGCACTGCTCAAGAATTTGACACTCGAATTTTCCTGTCTTTGAAAAATATCTTAAATGTCATCTATTCCAATTATTGTAAAAAATAAAAAATACAAATTTTTACATGTTATATGTACAAATTTTTTTTTCCATAATCTAAGATGCATACATGTAAAGTGTCCTAACCTAATTTATAACCTTCAAAATATATCCCGGGATAAAACTTTTCGGTCATTCAGCATTGAAAAAAAAAACGCTTTACCAATACTGCGAGTATTAAAACGAATCATTCTTCACGCCAAATAAATTACTACTTATATGACTCTGAAAAAAATCGGCCAGGATCGAAAAAAACGCTTCAGTCATTTTTTCGATGCTCAGCAATACTCAGTTATATTCTTATTCGGACTTAAAATAATTTTACGTTTTGGAAACAAAATATTTTTTAAGTTCTAAAAGAATGACTGAGTGTTAAATTTCAATGCTCTCCATGCAATGCTTGATAGAATTTTTTTTATGACTCAAAATGCTTCATAATGACTAAAAACGTCTCATAATAACTGAAAACGCCTCATAATGCCTTAAAATGACTAAAAAATTTCATCCCAGGATACATGACTTTTATATTTAAAAAAACCACAAAAACAACATCACAAGTATAATACTGTCTTATATGATCAGATGTTCTGTACAATTTTTTATTCACTAATGTATACATTTACTCTCACTTGTTTGTGTACAGTGAATAATATAATTAAAGTAAATAGCTGCAATCTAGAGTGCACGGGACTGTGTTAAAATGGATATTCAATTAGAAAACAATAGGGCTTCATCCAAGACCAAGACAAGACTGATGTTTTTGAAAGCAAGACAAGATTTTCTTTTTTACCAAGGCTACCCAAGACTCTTGGTATATTTAAAAATATATGAAAGTTTATTGGTCTACCCTAAAATATGTTTGATAGACAGTCAAAACAAATTTATTTGAATAATTAAAATAGCGCCATAGTTATCAGCAAAAAAAAACAACAAACGTAGTACTACACCCATATATTACACATATGAAAATTAGTGAACAAGATAATTGAAACAAAAACGACTCATACAAATACTATACCAGGCGTCTATACACTTAATCATGAGATGTTACCTTGGTTTCTCGTAAGTATTTTTTCGCACTGGTCTGTATGTTTATAAAAAGCCGTATTTATCTATACCCATATGAAAAATATATAATAAATATGCACATATACATACAAAAAAATTATATTTTGGGACTTTTTATTTGAATCCAACTGTGTTTTATTAACAATAAACCTGTATTAGGCCTTAATTTTATTCACCTTTATTATTATTTTATCAATTAAATTATATTTGAGTATAAATTCTAATTTTCTAATAAAATATAATGAATGATTCGAATTTAACTAGTCTAGCTTGACTAAAATTTGGCATTTTATATACCTATGATAATAATAACAAAATATCTGAAAAAAAATTGATTAGAAAAATCTTTGTAATAAAAGTAATATAATTTTTCAAATAAAAATCTAAAATATTTTCAACTTATATACATAATTCTAATCGTCATATATTTAGTTTCGTTGTTTTTTTTTATAATTGTGTATTTTGTATGTTTTGATAGTTTAAAAAGTGCGAGAAATTTATCACGATCAAGACAAGACCAAGACAAGATTGGGTACAGTCTTGGCATTTTTAGTCTTGGGTGAAGCCCTAGAAAACAAGGGCAAAAGGATATAGTGTTTTAAAAAGCTCTTATTTCTAAACGAGCCTATGCACCCTTTATTATTTTCAAATAATATTAATATTGAAACTTAAATTATTTAAAAAAATCTACAACAGTAAGTAAAAAAAACATTTTGTAAATAATAGGTCAAAAATATTTTTGTAGCACTACGGAAAAAAAAAATTTATAAAATGTAAAAAAAAGTATATGTATGACAAACTTAGTCCTAAGGATATTTCAATTAATATAATATTAAAAAATATATATTACTTCAGTCATTTGAAGTTCCACACATTTTGTTTAGTTACGACGGGTTGAAAAATGGAAGGCTTAGACAGAATCCTTCAGGTCTTATAGGTACATTGCCTGAAGCAGTGACAAGCGCGTATCATAATTTTAGTACTTTACTGCTCAGACACTAAAAGCCAGAGCGAATATAGGTGGGCGTTGCCCGCAAACAATCCGTTTGACCGCGTTCTTTGCCATATTACAGGTCTGCATACACCCGGGGCCAAAAGTGTTTCCTATATTTAGTTTGACCAACACGTTGGTCACTATACATATATACATATATATATATATATATTCGGCCACTGATCTATATATACATATATGTATTAATACGTGTGCTATATGTTATGTGTCGTAAAAAATATGCCATCCTGTTTTCATATATCTGCAAGTTTTTGAATTATTCCAGGAAAAATGTTTCTATATATATCTATGATTATTATATGGCTTCCGGCATAGTTTGTATTCTGAGAAATTACAAAATACATGACGCTTTCTGAAGCAATTCTATTTGAAAAAATTCATATAACCCGTCAAAAATGTCCACATATACTGACGCTCAGTCTTTATAAAAACAATTATGAGATTTTTGAGGAATTTTAGAGAAGTTTTCTATGAAACCTCGATAAAGCTGAATAAGGGTTACAACAAAATTTCACTAGGTGTATATTTTGGGTACCTTATGTATACATATATACGGATAAAAAATTATTAGAAAATTAGTAGATAGGCATAATAAATATAATTCGTAATGTGTTGACTAAATTTTCCATGAGAAAAACACTTTTGGAGTGATTCAAAGTTTTAGTTTACCGGTCTTATAAGAGTATACACACAATGCAATCACTCGACAAAATATTTTGATGCATCGTCTAATCAGCATACACCGTGAAAATATAATAGAAACAGTAATTATAAAGATTAATATGTAATTCAAATTCATTAAGGTGTCATATACATGTGACATCAAATGATTGAAAAACTTTATTCATCATCAACAGACACCCTTCGATCAATCGAATGTTTATACTCGTATAAACCATAGTGTTTCCATGCATGTATATACATAAATATAGATTTGAAAAAAAAAAACTAATGCCACACCCTGCAGCTGGAAGCTCAATTAAATTATATTCGAGTAGCAAGTTTTATATTGTGAAGGTTAAAAACTGGGGACAAAAAATACAAGAAGACTAGAAAAATTAGTTGAGGGCTTGTTGGCTCTAAGAACAATAGCTTTTGTGACCAAAATATCTGCCAATCATCGTCATCTGCAACCCCTCTAAAGAAAGAAAACATTTTTAAAAAAAAGACAAATGCATATCTATAGCGGCCTTTCCTTGACTTTTGTATTTCATGTATCCTTCCGCCCACGACCTGGCTTCACGTCACTTTTTTGACGTTAACTCGTCAAGCTGTCTTGAAAAAAAAAATATCAAAAAAAAAAAAAACCGTCATTCTCACCGGGCGTACAGGTATTTTTTTGACATTGTCTTGCACTTTGCCGACCACCTAGAACATTTTCCCGATGTTTATCAGCAACTTGCTACTATTTTTTTTATTTTACATATAATTCTTAAAAAACATTTTTCTATATAGACGTCTGATTGTTTTAATATGAATACATTCAATCAATATGAAATGCTTGTCCCATGTAGGAAAACACAACACGGCTAAGCATCAGCCGATGCTTGGCGGCTTTTGGTCAATAATCGGCAAACATTAATGGACCATTAATGCTCCAAGCCTAGAGCGTTACGGTAATTTGATATCGACTGCCATGAACGGCACATTAATGTTTTCTAATATTGACCCGATGGATGGCCCAATAGATGGCCAATTCAATTTTCCCAATACTGGCCCAATAATGTTTCCCAAGATTAAATCAATAAACATTGATGGCCCGTTAGTCCCACAAGGATAAACCAAGTATGGCCCAATGCTTGCTAACATTTATATGAATAAAAAAAAAATTTTTTTTATTGATTATCCAAGTGGCTTTTTTTAAAATAAAGTATTAACAATTGCATTAGCAACCAAGTAACGGCCATTGAATGTATTAGCCAAGGATTGGCCTATACGTTGTTGCCAATCATTGGCCATCTAAGAGTCAGCCAAGGCTTGGCCATGGATCAAAACCATGAATTGGCAATCGACATTATAATAACTCAAATAATATACTCTATACGCATATTGGGTAATCATCAATAGTCATACAAAGTAAAAATTATAAAGAAAATGAAAACATGATTCACGTATATGTTCGGTCAAATATATAAAATTTCACAATGAAATCGTATCAGTTTTACTGGTTAGTCATGAACTTTCTATATGTACTTTGTCGTAGTACTAAGTTGTTACTTTTTTTGAACAATAAAAAAAAACGTCAGCTGGTTATATTCTTGCGTGACGACAGTACATCGACGATCTCGGTAATCGGTATTCCTGCCGCAAGGAAAGCTTGTGTCTTGGTTTTTCATTATAATGATTGGTACCATTGAGGCGAAAACTGTACAAAGTATTTATAGAAAAGTCTTAAGACATAATTATGATATTGAAATAGTATATTTATCACTATTGATGGTGTCAATTGTGATGGTATAAGCGATGTTATTGGTGGTGGCACTGTTGGCGTGCTGCAATTCAAGCTGTACCGGGTGTGTCCACGCGCGCTTGTCTCACGGCCGTTGTGCTAGGATTCGAATAAATAAAAATAAATATAAACATATATATGTATATATAAAAAAAAAAATGAAAATTAGTACTTGTGGTAGTATCTGTATATGGATGGGATTAGTGGCTTCAATGTGCGTGCCGTAGGCACAAAACAGACGTGCGTGAGTTCTATGGAGTTCGTGCGCGACGTTACTGAAGAGAGAAAGAGATAAAAAATTTTTTTTTACTTTTTTTAAAATATTGTAGACCCCACGACCCACGCTAGCCCGCAGCCTGCGATGTCAACCCATTGCTATGCATCTGCCCGACAAGCCGAAGGCTGTCACGCAAACTCTTGTAACCATCCTTATTTTTTATTCATTTTTTTTTTGTTCTTTTTCTTGTTTTTGGCGGGAAAACATTTTTTTTTAAGCCAAGTTTTATTACTTTACTTTAGTTTTTACTCTACAACTATATGTATTTTTTAAATGAACATTTTTAGCATACGAAAAAAAATATTTGAGTTTGAAAAACATTTTGTGTCATATAGTTCTGGAATAATTGTATTATAAAAACGAAACATTAATCTATGATTTATGTCCCCAAAAAGCCTCAATTTTTTCACAGCTCTTTATGAATCATTATTTAAATAAACAAAAGACGTAAAATATCAAAAAAATGTCAAAATTTTGAAGCATAAAATTAGATAATTTGCTATATAAAAAAAAAAAAAAATTTAGGCCGTTTTTATTATAATTTTATTAATATGTATCAAAATTGTTGCCGCTAGAAAATGCCTAATTTTTTTTTTTTTCTATTCAGCAAATTATCTAACTATATACTTCAAAATTTTGACATTTTTTTTGATATTTTACGTCTTTTGTTTATTTAAATAATGATTCATAAAGAGCTGTGAAAAAATTGAGGCTTTTTGGGGACATAAATTAACTTTAAAGCATTACTGTTTTGTTTTTATTTCACTCATTTTGTTTAGCTAATAATAATTTATGAGAATTTCGATTTATTATAATATTCTTCTATGTTAATTGAACCACGAATATACCATGAGAAAATAATATAAATGAGAGTCCGGATGAAATAACTGGCCGCTCACTCGGAGCCTAAGAAAACACAACGTTGCTCTAGGTGAAAAATAAAACATGGAAAATTAGAAAAAAAAATTACCACCAGCCGTAGAATTAAAAAATACGTAGCTTTTTTTAGATAGTATTTTGTTTTTTATGATAATTAGTTAACGGGTTAAAAATTAAAATCGAAAAATATTTTTTTTTAAAAATACTTTTTTTGAACATATATCTTGTGATTAATTGATTAAAAATTAATAAATCAACTTAAAAATTCGACTGTAGCTCTATAATAAACTAGCGATGCCAATGGTATCATTTCAAAAATTATTTGTTTATATTGTTTAACTGTTTTTGTTTTATTGTTTTATGTCAACGAAAAAATTGAATTTGTCTAACTTCAAATGTAAAAAAAGTCGGAGAAATTTAGAAACTAAGTAACTTGTCAGCTACAATACTGTGTAGCGGCATATCAAAAAGTTTTATGCAAATTTGCAGGTATTTTTATCAGATATTTACCGAGTTAATTTAATGACAAATTGCTAGCCATCGTTAAAGCTATATATGCTTCATCGGAACCCCCTTCCCCTGTCTGTCACATATGTATAGTAAGTATTGTCATTGAAAAAAGTAAACATTGCACGGCACACACAACCACAACAAAAAATCCGATAATTATGCATACATGGATATATGTATGTACGACATGATACGTCTCGAAAATGGGGATAACGAGAGATTTTGTTCTTGGCTTTTACAGAATTTGATATCTTTTTTATTACTTATGGGAAAAAATCGAAAGTAGGCTTATCAGAAAGAGGGCCACCGATATATATAGTAAAACTATTTTTATTTTTTTTTCTGGCCAATAGTTAGCCAAAAAATTGATATATTGGAAATAATGACGTCACAGAGCACAAACTTAAAATACTTATACCGGTAGAAGGTTCGCGTTCGTTCTACATATTTTTCGCGTTCTAAAATTGAGGCGAGACCCTATCGGGTCTTTTGATAATTTGAATTTAGTATTTACATTTTTTTTAACTCTCTGTAGATATTTTTCCTTATAAATAAATTTAGATGTAAATAAAAGTTATATCTGTCTGTTTTGAAAAATTAACATTTTACATTTATTGAAAAATCTGTTATGCAAATTAGAACAATAATATTTTCCTACTTTGTCATTTTTATATCAAGATTTTGCAAACATATGCTGAATAACTTTTTAAAAATGTGTAGTTTAAAGCTTTTTTCGTAACTTTAATTGGCTTCCTGCACCTTTCCTAGGAGTTCGGGATCGACATATCAACTTTGCCTACGGCTAAACCTTGTCCACAATACATGTTAAAATGAAAAAAAATAAATAAAAATAATACACTTATATATACATATATATATATAGATCATCCCACCCTCATTTAGAAACCTCCACGATCGCGTTTTTTATACTTATTCGAGCTCGCAAAAGTTTGCCCACGGCATCGTTTATTGTTGGATCCAGTAAAACCAGACTTGTATATTTTCAGACGGTTGTAAAGTCCGAAAAAAAAATACAAAAAAAAAAAAAAAACGTTGGAGCCTCAAAAAGCATCGTAAATACGAATTTCGACACACTCTAATTCTATTTACAAAAACTAACTTTTGATTTGGAACGAATAAGAACCCTGGATAAAAAATTCGACTATTACAGAATATTGAAAAGTAATGTCAGTATTAACTAAGTATTTCTGTGTGCCGCCAGTAATACTTATTAATACGCAGTTGAAAAGAGTCGAGTATTGAAAAGTAATACTCTATATATCGCAGGAGAGTATTGAAGAACAATGCTCGGTAATGCACTGAGAAATTTTAACTAATAATTACAAACGTGAAAGTAAAATTTACAAAAAAAATAGTAATTTTTGCGTAGCTGACCATCCTGAACGTAATTTGAAGGACTTCTTCGTATATAGATAAATAATTACAATAATAATCCGGCATCCGGATCCGATTTGAGTTAGAAAAAAGTAAAGAAAATCGAATCCGGTTAGTCTTAGCCGCACTGGATCCGATTCAGATCCGGAAAGGGTCAGGAAATTGACTGTTGATTCGTTTAATCTTGGAAAACATTACTGGGCCAATATTGAGAAAATTGAATTGGCCAATCATTGGTATGTACATTGGCTCTTGTGCAGCCAATTATTGGGCCATTCATCTACTTACTATCTACTTACCCTGCAACGTTCATCGAAAAAATTAGGATGCAAGACTTACCTGAAAATAGAGATGCACACAAGACGAGACCAGTCTCGTCCCGGTCTCGTCTCGTCTCGCGAATTCGAGACGAGACCGAGACGATACTAGCATCAGCCCGAGACTTCTCGTAAGAGTCTTGCGAGAGTCTCGCCATGTCGTTGGTAATATCGAATTTACTTTTTTTTTTTTTTTTTTTAGTATATAGAGATCTCTAACCTCCGAAATACCTTTATATATACATCAAACAATAACGAGTTTTGTTGTGGAAGAAAAGTGCGTTGTTCTTTGTCAAAGATACATAAAAAACTAAAATCTAATTTTAAAATCAAGTGTACTGTCACAAATGATAAATCAATTCAAGCATTACATTGTTTACATTCATGGGCCTCTTGTGATTTGGAAAAGTCAATTGATTCATTGAATTAATTTATATTTAATACAATCAATACATATTTTTTGAGTTCGAATAAATGCAATATTGATTGTTAATTAATAATTTTAAAAAAAGTACTTATAAGTTATGAAAGAATATGGAAGAAAAAAAATATATTTTTATGAACGTATATGTTTAAAAACAT